>JAADKR020376900.1:0-26511 GCA_011763505.2 Lythrypnus dalli | reverse complement strand
GACTTGAATGTGGGTCATATAGGCCTATCTCAATCCTCAATGTTGATTACCGTATTTACACCTCAATTATGTCTAAAAGAATGGAATAATGACTAATTCACTCTATTGGGATGATCCAGAATATGTAGCCTAATGGAAGGCTATAGAATGCAATGTTTCAGATGTCCCCTTACAAGTCATGGTGGCAGACATTAAACGACTTGAACCATTTGACAATGTGGGAAATACGTGGATAAAACCAGTATTCATTAAATACATATAAATTAAATAAATATATGTTGGTTTCCATATGACCAAAACTTCATACCAAACAGCACTGATTCCAGATTCAAGATAACAAATTGGATAACAAAAGGTATAAAGGTATTTTTCCAAATTGTAAAGGATAATCAATTGTAAAGTTTTGATACTTAGAATAAAATTAATTTGGAAAAAAAAGACTTTCATTGGCATTTACAAACAAGGAATTATTATAATCAGAACATTAAACAAGACCAGGATCAATACAACCCAAATCCACTGATTGAACTTTTTACAAGTACTAGCAAATAAATCAGAAATTCAACGAGGAATAGTATCAAAACCATACAAGAGTATAAGTACATTAAACTGTCACTCAACAAAATATATTAAAGATAGTTGGGAAAAAAATGTATAACTGAAGAGAAATGGGAACATACTGTATATGTACATATCTGTGGAAAAGCACAAAATCTTACATTTGAAAAGAATTCTGTTGGAAATGTCTTTCACGTTACTTTACAACATCAGGTCAAAGTGCACATATTCCACAGAGAAATGGTCAATGTTGGGGAAATTGTGGTTGTCAGAGTACACAACATTATCATGTATTTTGGGACCGTAACATTCTTCAAAATACTGGAATGATGTAAACAATGCTTTAAAACATATTTTTCACGTCTCCATTCCACTTGACTTTAAAACCATGTTTTTGGGTCTTAAAAATCGAATGATGCAAACAATAGATGGATAACTCTGGAATAAAAAAGCTAGTGCAAAGGAGTGGAAGATGCAGAGAGAACCAACTGTCCAGGACTGGGCTCTAATAGTGGGTGATATCTACAAGATAGAAAAGATCACCTTCATAGTTAATTTAAAGATGGGTCAGTTTTGTTAATATTGGACTAAATGGGGAAAATATGTCACACGGTATGAGATTGTTTAGAATTATTCGTACTGTTTATTAGGGATGCTCTCACTTTTGTGGCCAGTTTGGTCTCTTAACAAACTAGACTTTCACCTTCTCTTAACAAAAATGCCTAATCTTCACAGTATCATATTTAATTATTGCACTGATTCAATGGGTCTCCATATATTTAAATTGGAAATAGTAATTTCAAAGGCCAATAGTAATTTCAAAGGCCACATTTTCAAAATGGCCTTGGCTGGATGCCATTTGACCTCCAGCCAAGGGTGTCCTAGTACCATGTGCACTTATGGACACCCTTGTGCTCGAACATGGTGTTCATTATGGACAAGCTGTGACTTGCAGAGTCCAATAACCGAACACCACTTGGGTTCAAATCGGCGAGGCCGTTCCTCCAAGTCTCACTATCGTTTCCCATGTGGGTGTTGACGTCCTCCAGGAGAATGAAGAAGGCCGGGCAATCTACACTGCTGCTGGACCCGTTGGCCAAGCAACAGTGAGAGACCTGTCCCCAAGCCGAAAGCATTGGGACACAACCTTCCCGCTCTCCGAGGTAAACTCTATCTCGTGGTGGCTGAGCTGGGGGGGCTGTCATGGTCATTGATACTGCACTTTCCATAAGGGTTTATTGCATGCTCTTAATATTTTATCCTCAGAACTCAGCCCTGACGGTTTCACCAATATACAGCCGCTCGGTGTTCCTCTTTGTCCCAGTGCATCCGTGTGGTGTACTTCTGTGCTGTAGTGATGCAGCCGGTCAGTGGTGCCTTTTGTTGCTGCCTGCTCTTCTCCCTCAGAGACGACTCACATGGCTGTGTGCCACTGAAGCTCGCTCCGCCAGATGTTACCCAACTGTCTGAGGATTGTATTTAACACATTTCTTTTTTATGTTCAAGGACTCGAGCTTTTCTTTCCAACTTCGTGCCTGTGGAGAATAAACAGACGAAATGAAATAAACACTACAAATCAGCTGAAAAGTTGGATCCAGCAAATGCAGAGCCGAGGGTACACTGCTTAGTTTTGGAGGAAATCTTAAAAGCAGGTTGCAGGTTGAACAATTACACAGGAACGTTTACTCTTCATTTTCTGATTTCCTGCTGACCTGAGTAGTCTTTGTGGGGGACAACAGTACTTGTGCTCGCACGACAGACAGTGTTCAACAGTCCTGCATAAAGAGACACACTGCAGGGCTGAGCAGGGAACGCCATGGGGCCCTCAGAAAGAACCCGGTCTCACTCAAATGCTTTTTTTTTTGCATGACAGGTCGTTTCTGAAGGACACCACAAAGGCCAAGCACATCTCAATATTGCACCTTGGAGATTACTGGCATTAATTTCCCACACAGAATGACTATATTAAAACATATTTCCTAGCGTTTGCTGCCTTCATCAGAAGGACGCTGATGAGTTTCAGCATTGTCATGAGCTAATTCTGTTGCCTGCGCTTTGTGAATCTGGTCCCGGCCTACTCTGGGATCTGTCCCGGGATGAGGGGCTGACCACTGGGGAAGAGTTGAAGACCATCCCGTTGTACTCTGTGGCTCATCAAGGCCTCGCATGTTTTGAAAAAGCTCCTGTGAAAGAACTGCCGAGTGTCCTCCATGAAAGGCTTGTCCTACCTTTGGCCTCATTCAGCCATTTAAGGATATGAAATACATGCTTATTGGAGAGGAGAGAGCCCACTAACAGCTAAGTCACCACGCTGCATTCGGCTTTGAGCAAAGCGCTCACAATTATTCATGTCTTGGAAGCACCCTCACTCGACCATCGCCCAGTCCCCTCTGCACCCGACTTAGAGAAAGGGTGAGGAGTTTAGCCATCCAAAAGCAAGGAGTAGGACTATTGCTCCTTCACGTCGAGATGAGCCAGCTGAACTGGTTCGGGCATCTGTTCAGGATGCCACTTGATTTTCTCCGAAGTGTTCCAGGCATGTCCCAGTGGGAGTTCAGAGAAAACCTTGGACGTGCTGGAAGGAGTATGTCTCCACACTGGCCTGAGAGTGTCTCGGGATGCCCCGAGAGGAGCTGGTGGAAGTGTGCGTGGAGAGGGAAGTCTCGGCCTCCATGCTCAGATTGCTTCCTCTGTGACCCTGCCTCAGATAAAGCGGAAGATAATAGATGGATTGAAATGTTCTCACAATTTTCAATCACCTTTTTCAAAAACAAACATGACATACAACAGAATAAAACTATACATTTAAACCTGGCTCAATCCATTATTTAGATTTTGTTGCTGAAAATATAGACAATTTAGGCCATTACTATGCCTAAAAAATGGCGTATATAGATATATAAACATAAAGGAAAACATGTAATACACTTGTTTCTCATATTCAAATCATTAAACTTCAGCAAATATTTCAAATTGATGTCTATTTCTTTTTGTCCCTATTCACCCACAGTGTCTTAGAGTTGATCTTTTCTTATGAATGTATATATGCAGTGTTATCATGATATAGTTATAGTTTGAGTGAATACAAAGCTGTTCCACCCTGCACACTCCTCTGCACGTGCCTGTTACCATGTGTGCTCTGGCACGCAGCCCTTAGTTACCTCTCCCTCATTAACGCCTTGTGTGAGATCTGCGCAATATTAACAATAATGCCATGCCCGGTGATGTCCTGTCTCCACTGAAAGATTGCATCTCCACGTGTCAACACAACAACCCTATCCTTCGTCTCCATCTCCGACGCGGGGACATTTTTGCCGACACTGTCAACGTGCCTGCCTCCAGTGGTAGATGTATTGTTTTCATTATGTCACTGTGGCTTCAAAATGCAATCTGCAATTTACTCGCCGCTTAAGAGGTCCTGTTGTATTCAAATAGGGACGGGGCAGAATGATAAGCGCATAAAATGTTATTTAAAATCATAATGGCGTGGAAGCCGCAAATGTCAGCACGCTGTTAGCTGCCTAATAAATGCCACAGAGCTGCTTCCTTTGGCCTGGCTTTGCCGCAGCCGGAGAGAATAATTTATTTTGGTCTCCGAGGACCAAATGCGTAAACAAAATGCAACGTATAAATGGAATGTGAGGGTTGGAAATAGCATTTGTTACGACGTACATCGTGTCAGTGGAGATATTTTGCATACGTGAGGCAGTAGAGCGCTGTTTGCATTGCAAGGTCAATCTGTAGAAAAGTAATGGAGAAAGTATTGGAGAGCAGTTGCCTCATAATGACAAGTTGCCCTCTGGCAGGAGAAGGAGCTGCTCATGTTGGGTCGAAAACTGCATTCCGCTTTTGTGGTTTTTGTACAAATGTACAAACAAATGTGTTTGTATTTGGTCATTTGGAACAATTCTTGATCATCTGATATGTTTTCTTACCTTATCTGGCCTGTGTTTCTTCTGGACCCTCTATCAAGTTGATTAGAAAATATATACGTATGTATAATGTATATGTAAGTATAGAAATAAAACAGCTTCACTTACATCTTACATGCATCACAAATCACCTCTGTTCCTTTAAGAACTCCTGTCTCCATCGACACAAACTCATGCTGCCTCTGGCTCAGTGGACTGTGTGGACTCAGAGGAAGGTCACAGGACGAGCAAAAAGTCCATTTGGCAAGATGCCCCGCTTTAATATGAAAAAGCTAGTTTTGCTTCGGGCTGTGCAATTAATTGAAATTTGAATATGATTTTGGCTATTACACCACATGATTACAAAAATAGCATTAGGAAAAAAAAGTCACATGCATCTGAACTGTGCCAAAGTGCAGAAAGTCCCATAACTAATAGCCAATAAACACTTGTTTGAATAATCATGATTTTCAATATTGCTACTGGTGATTTTAATTTTTACGAGAAATGCACCAATCCAGCTTTTTTTACTCCTGATACTGATGCTTTGAGCTTAAGTATCTACCTATACTCAATACCAACCGACACTACAAGATTTTGTTAAAAGTGAAATAGTGAGTGAAATAGTGAATGTTTAATGTTTACAGTTTCTTAATGAAACAGCTTTGATCTGTAACATCTTTTCATTTGCAGAGAGGGCCAAGAATCACTGGACTTTTTTTACACTAAATAACCTCAGCTACATGACACAGGATGTAGTTAGTAATAATGTAAACAAGTAATTCAATAAGAGATTTGATCATTCAACAACTTGAGCATTACACATAGGCTGTGGCTATAGTTCTGGACCCGCACCCATATAAACCATTGCTGTAGTTCCGGCACTTCCTGTGAGCATGCACAATAATAGGACTGCTGGACATATGCACTTCGTTTTTAATGAAAAGTAACCAAAGGACACAGGACTTGTGCCTAACCCTAGGACCAGAGGATTTAGACCTAATGCTAAGGACTCAAAGCTACGTATGTGGATACAGGGACACAGGACGGATTCCTAAATATGGTCTACTGGGTTCCTAAATATGGCCTACTGTTGACAACCTCCTGTTTGGGCTCAAACGAGGTACCACCTGCGCAGTTGAAGAGTGTGCATATGCAGCAGAAATAGCACGGAGATATAGCTCTGGGGTCCGGGGCGCCAAGTTCGAAACTGCAGACACTTCGTTACAAATACTGTATCTCTTATTAGTTATTATATTCCACTTTTACTTAAACAAAAACACATACACACACCCTCAACAGTGGCCAATATTATGTTATTACTGTAGTTTCTGTCACAGCCTCCACTGGTTTATGCTAGCATTAGCATACTGCTGCTAGGATTAGCATACTACCACTATCATTAGCATACTTTGGGCACCCTTTTAATTTTATTGATTTGAATATCTTTGGCACTAATTATTGGAACACAACATTGATTTAGTTGCTCATTGACCCCTGACCTCCATACACAGGTGAATCCAATGGGGAGAAAGGCTATTTAATGCCAATTGCAAGTTGTTCTCCTCTTTGCTTTCTGCCCGTGGTATTTTCCACTGTGAGAAACATAGTGGAAGAAGAAATGGAAGACTGGAAGTGGCAGGCCAAGAAAAATCTCATAAGCAGAGGCAAAGGATGGTGAGAACAGTTACTGTCAACCCAAAGACCAGCAACAAATATCTACAGCCTCATCTTGCTGCAAAGGGAGTCACTGTGCATCATTCACTATTCAGCGCACTTTGCAAAAGGATATGCTGCATGGGAGAGTTATGCAGAAGAAGCATGTTCTGCCATATGACACAACCAGAGTCACTTGAGGTTTGCTAAAGCACATTTGGAAAAATGTGGTTGTGGTTCCATCATGCTGGGGACTGTGTGGTAAGTGCAGTGCCTAGGAATCTTGTTAATGTTGAGGAGGTTTGCAAGGATTAATATCAGCAGATTCTTAAGAACAATGTTGAAGAATCCGTGACAAATTTGAAGTTGCTAATTTTTAGTATAATCGAACAGCCCTAGTTTTGTTGGAATGTACTTATTATTGAAAATGGAGAGAGTTGAGTATGTAAAGGCATGCAGCATTAAAGGTAACCTATGAGCAAAGGGGCTATGGATGGTTAATATGGGACCTTTACTTTCCATCACAATAGTCTCTATGATTTGATTTCTAAGGTTGCTGGTTAATTTTCCCATGGAGAGGGTACATCACCAAAGAAGACAAGATGCTATGATAACCACCCATAGCTTCTGGTTCACTAAAAGATCATATAAGCATTAATATCAAGGTTTTATCACATAGTATATACACTAAACCAATCTGCAAATTTATGCCAAAATATATTTAAAGAAAAAAGCAAAAAGACTACTCATTTTCGCTTTCATGAATTCCTCAACACTTGCCTTTCATTTCAATGTTGCTCTTAAATTTCCTCATCTTTCACCCTGCTTTACTGCACCTTTGATTGAAATCCTTCCCCATTTAGCCCCCGATCTCTCCGAGCCGTTTTGACGTTCGATAATGCGGCCTGCCTTTTTAACATGCCAACACCAGTGACTTCTCCGGCAGAGGGGGATCATTTGTGTGCACTATCTGTCTAGAACCCGCTGCAGACTTGACAGCAAGAGCCCAGACTGTGTGTGAACGGAATGATTGCACAACAGCAGTGGGAGAAGAGGAGGAGGAGGAGAAAGACTTGCAGGCGCACTGCCACTGCCGTTCACCAGGGGGCCTCGTCGAGCTGCAGTGTTGGGATAAAACAGCACAAAAACAGACAGAGACAGCGTAAATGTACGGCTGCATGTCTGTGGAGGCCATACGTTCAGGGAGTTGAGTAAATACAGTGTGTACAATGACTTTTGTATTGTCTTCTATTCAAACAGTTGTAAAAATCTGATAAATACTCGTTTTAACGTTTGTAATGTAAAATATTTGTACATTACGATTGAAGACTTTCATAATGAGATAATTTGTTTGTTGATCGTTTTTCAGCAAGCTGTATGTGTTGCCATAGTAACACTGCACATCATCCATGCATCTGGTTTGGCAGAAGTGAAGGCGAGACACTGCAGCTGACTGGGGATAATTTTTAGAAATGTAAAGAAATCATTTTGAAACTGTTGCTGTAAATTACTGTAATACATATGAAGAAAATGTAATGTAATGCAATTACATTGCATTTCTGTCATTTTATGTTATAATATAAAAATAAGGCATTTTAAGCTAAAAAAATGCCAAAAATTATGATGCCTGGTACGTTTGAAGTCTGTAGGAGCTACAAAAGTGCAGATATTGTCACCAAAATGTGACAAAAATGCATTTTGAGAAAATGACCCTTGATATTACTATGTCCCATTTAAATCTATGGATACACATTGAATCATTGCAACAATTAAACATGTTACTGTGAGGATTAGATGTTTTTGTTTAGAGAAGATGCAGATGAATTCCTGCAAAATTTGTGATTTCACAGACACATTACCAATTACGAGACTGTATTGCTGTGAAAAGACGGATTTTATATCGTAGAGAACAACAAGCACTTATTGACAGACGAGAACTACGTAAAACATGAGTTATGTTGCTCGAGACTTATAAAAGTACCATTTTATAAATATAAAAATATTAAAGTAGGCTAGCGCTTTGTTGGTTTTGTGTTTTGAGACAAGGTTCAAGGTTCACTTGATCCAATTAGCAACAAATATCCCTCAAAGGTATTTTCCCAAACGATTTAAAACCAGTGTCTTTCAAGGTTTATATTTGGCTGTTGCCAGGTTAACAGTTTGTTTGAGACCAAACTCGCCCTAAACTTGAAAATATAAAGAAAAAAAGAGTTTGCCTGCAGTGTCTCCCTTTAAACCCTGAGTAGGATATGCCTCCTTTAAAAGTTTCACAAAAAGAGACTCAAACAATTTTGTGAAGAATGAGACAATGTGGTTGAGCCACAGTGTCTGCATACACTCGTGTATGAATGCAAGCGAATGGGTGGGTGGTTCCTTGAGTGCCTCTTGTAGATGGAAAACCACAATAAAAAAAGAGACCATTTACCTAAGCTAAGCTACAGACATGAGCAGTTCCTGAGCAGTTTACGAAACATTTTCAGTTTCTCTTAACAAATAAACATTAATAAACCTTAATTTAAAAAAACTCATATACTCTTAACAAAAATACCTAATCTTCACAATAACATATAATATTAATATATATTATATTTATAATTACTGATATATATTATAATTACTGATCATGAATCACTGATTCAAGGTTTCTCCCCAGATTTAAATAGGAAATTGTCATTTCAAGGGCCATTTTATCAAAATGCATTTTACTCACATTTTGGCGACAATATTTGTACAGTCTGCAGCTACTACAGACTTCAAACTTTCCAGGCTAGTACTTGTGTGCAGACACTGGAAGCAAGAGAGTAAGCCCAGGGACACACTGACTCCGGTCTTGCCGTTGCGGCCACCAAGAGCCTGCACCAATTTGCAGGAAATATGAACGAAAACAGGAAGTACACCACATTTACAATGTCTTATGCCACAGTGGCTGCTGAACAAAAACTGCAGCCCCTGTAGTGGCTTCATCTACTGAAAGAGTTTGCATTGTGTTGCCATTCACAAATAATACTACATCCTTAAAAAAAGAAAAAAAAAACAACAACAAAAACAATGCACTTCCTTATTATTGGCCGTGTTATTGTGTGAAGCAACATGAACCCGTGTGAACTCCGGACCCGCAGCTGAAGGGCGGTGTGAAGACGAGGCTGCAGGACTCTGGAGCCTCGGGAACCACACCGGCGTCAGTTTGTACAAGGCGTAAAGTAAAGGACACAACAACAGCATGCACACCTGGGAGTGGGGTTTGCACTGCCAACCTTACGATTATAAGACAACCTGCTCTGCCATCTGCGCCACTGTCGCCTCATTATTGACAAAAATATAAGAAAAACTGTATTGCATGTTTTCTGTCATTTTCTGGTTTTATATAAAAATTGGGCATTTAATGTGTGAAAACTGCCATAATTGTCAATATTTCCAGTGACAAATAAAGATCGAGCCAAGTTTAAATTGATGTTAAGGAGAAAACCTTGTAAAAATCTCAACATTGACCACTGGCTGAAAAATGGATGCTTATATTACCCGCAAACTATACATCCCCACAGTGTACGTCGTGCCCTGGTATTTTGGCAGTACGAGCATAAGCCTCATAACTCAGACAGAGGACCTTTCTGTTTTTAGCTGCGCCGGGTCCCAAGTCACGCACCACAAAAATCCATACATTTTTAGGTTTGTGTGGGTTGTGTCATAATTATTCCGTCCGTCTCCGTTCCTGCCCAGAGCCCTGACCTGCATGGCCGAAGCAGCTCCTCTGGGAAGGCTCGGTCTGCCAGTCGCTGCAGCGACCGGCGCTCTAATGTGCCGGCCGTACACCGCTGCCAGGCTGGGGAAAGTTTTCACGAGGGCGTTTGAAGGGGACTGGACTCAAGGCCATTTCCCTGTCAAGTTTAACATGATAATCCAGCGGAAAATACACATTCAAATCCAAGCTTCTTCTACAAATACTAGCATGCTGTGTTCTGGTTAATTTGGCAAAACAGAAGGTCGGTTGCACAAATCCATCTGTGAGAGTTTTGCAAAGAGGAGTAACTTGGCTGCTTGGGATGATGGTTTTTTCAAGTCACAGAAATAAGTTGAATTACCAAGAAAACATTACTTTTAGCGTGTTTCTATGCAATGAAGTGCATAGAAACACTCCCGGTTATTAGCCATATTCCAGTTCCGGCAGTTTTGGAGTTAGGGTGTTTAGATGTAACTGAGAAATCCTCCGTTTACACAAGGAAATAAAGTAACCGCCTTCTTATATTTAAGCTACAGCTGGGCAAGCACATAAATTATATTTTTGAGCAACGTCCTCAGTTATACAGAGAACTATAGCAGTATGATTCAGTGAAATAAGAATTTGTGTCAGTGTTTTCAGCGTACCCCGAGTGTGCTCATCTTGGAAGCGTCCACCCCTTTGTCTGTGTTGGCCAGAGGACGGAGACCGAGGGTTTCAAGATAAGTTGAAAAAATTAAACACTTTTCCTCATTTTCTGTTTTCTTTTTTTGATAATGTTTTTATAAGGTTTTTCACAGCGGACACTCTTGTTGGACAGTGCATAATTATCTATATTTCTGTTGACAAAATCTAAATAAATTGTTATGATTTTATTTTGTTGGTATATTGCACACAAAGGTATGTTTAGAAGGAATTCTTGTTTATAGCATATCTTGTTTTTTTTTGTGTGTTTTTTTTTTTTAAATAAGCTCGGTACGAATGAAACAACATCTAAAAAAATAACTTGTTTTTTATGGTATAATGCTCAATAAAACAGGCTAGAAATTAAATCATAAATATAGTATATAAATCCCTCTGAACATACCTTCAAAATATTGTTAAAACCAAGACTGGGAAGTTTGGAGCAACCAAAGTGGAGATGTTGATGTCAGAGGGCGAGATATTGACGGCGAAGGCGCATGGCGCAGAGCCTTAGCGCAGGGCTGGACATGAGCGGGACGTAGGACCTGAGGGCGTCACTCAAACCAAAAGAGGCGGAGTGAAGTGTGTGTTAGGAGAATATAAAATATAATGACCCAGATTAGATATGTTTTCCACGCAAGGGGGGGTGTAGCGGAGGGCTGCTTCTGGATCACGTTTATGGAGCTTGGACAATGCGGACAGTACGCGCGCGGTCCGTGCTTCATAGACGTCTCAGTGCACAGCGCTCTTTCATCTCTCAGCGCAGGTCCGTATACACAAAGCCTGTGGTGTCCAGTGAAAGTGGAGGAAAACTAATTACTCAGTGAAAGTGCACAAGGCTGCAGCGCATTTAAAGCTCTCTTTCCTCCAAAATTGGTGAAGGTGAACACAAGTGAGTAGGCCAGAAAGTGTCCATTTGTGCAAGCTCTCAGTTGTCTAGGTCGTGTTTATAAAATACAATGAACACAATACAAAGGGAGAGTTTGGTCTTCTTTTACTCTGGCATGAAAGCTAAGATGTTAAAAAGAAAACTAGGCAAAAATCTCAACATTGACCACAGCATGATACATCAATGCTTTCATCTTGAGTGTCTCAACTTAATTCAACCATTCATGCGGGAAACTTTACTTCATTGTTAAAACCATCTCCAAAGATCCTTCCTTCCCAAGGCCATCGGCGGCGCCAATTCAGGGGCCGTCCCCTCCTGGACCCATCATCTGTGAGAGGAGCCATGAGGGACTGGTGCATTGTGTAATGGGCAGCTTGGACTGCTGCCCTTATGACCCGGAAGCGGATTAAGCAAAAGCAGATGGATGGATGGCACCAAGAGCACAATGAACAATACTGAGCCCGGCACGAGCTTTTAACACTGCACACTTCTACAACCTGAGGCGACTTCTTTGACCTTTGGAAAATGTTCTGGATGATTTTTGAAGCATCAGCTGATAATGAAAAAGAAAAAAATTAACTGCATTGATTTAGTGATTTGGCTTTAACTTCATGAGTCTAGTTGTCATCAACAGTGGATTGTTAAGTTGTTTTATTTATAACCATAATAATTTTACCATGTAAGGTTTTGTATATATTTTGTATATATAGTTTTGTAAATATTTACTTCCTCCTCATATATACAGTAAGAAACAAACAAATATAAAATAATCAAACAAAAGAAATCCCATCTAATTTTCCCTGGTTTCACTTTTTTACGATACTTGAGGTTTGGACATGGGACATACAAATAAATTGCAATTCTTGTAATTGTTGCAATTTGTAATTGTTTACAAATCCACAATGTGAGAAAAATGCATCTTGAGAAAATTACCATTGAAATTTCCCTTTTAAATCTATGGAGAAACATTGAACCAGAGCAATATTTCATTATGTTTTTATGAAGATCAGTCTATATGTTAAGAGACCAAACTGGCTCAACAAATTGAGTTTTGCCTGCAGTGGACGAAAAGAGTCTTGGCCCAACTTTCAGCCTGATTTTTCTTTCTCCCAAGTTCAATTTGTCGGAACTTAGCCTCCAAAACCTCAAATCATAAGCATCAAAAAGTGTTATTGCTTGTGTTTTGAATGATATAACTTTGGAAACAGCCAATAAATAAAGTCACCACTGCCTACAATCACATCCAGCTCTTCCTCTGGAACCTTTGCTGCCAAGGTTTCGTTTTCAAATGATTTTCTTTTCACTGCAGATAAGAGCGCCTGAAAGGAAGGCCCACGGCTAATGTCTATTGCCGCATGTTTGTTTTGATCTTGAAATCATGCTCAATCATATTCCAATCTCTGCGTCAGTCTGTAGATTCACACAAGTGTGAGATCATTTCACAAATTTGTTGTCTGTCCAAATGCTCGTAGTGCTTAAAAGGAGAAAGTGCTATATTGTGGGCATGTTGCTACCATTAAAATCAGTGCACATATTTAGTGGAGGAAATCTGAGTAGTGCAAATCAGCAGAGGATGCACAAATCGCCCTTATAAATGAATATATAAGCATATGAACATTAAAAGCATATTCAAAATTAAGGGAGACACTGATGGTGAATATGGAAAAAAAGTATACATATCAATTTGAAACTTTTGCTGTAGAATGCTGACTCAATGTAAGAAACAAACATGCATTGCAAGTTTTCTGTCACTTTGTCTTTCATTTTAAGCTTAAAATTGCCCAAAATTGCTGATAATTCTAGAGATTAAACCTAAACAATGGATTGAGCCAGGTTTAAATGAATGGGTTTATTATTGTAGATTAATTAGTTACAAAGACTTTTTAGAGGGGATTTTAATAAGGTAATTATCTGAGAAAATTAAAAATTGCCGTTTTTTTGGCATTTGCATGTTTTGGGACTGAAAATTTAATGGAGATACATATAAACAAATCCCTTCAGGAACATAAAAAGCGTTCAAAATACAAGACTGGGAGGTCTGTAGCTTGTAAGTGCTACTAAAGTGGCGATCCTGTTGCAAGAGTGTAAGGAAAACCTGGACAAAATGAAGTATTTTGTAAGAGAAGAGGAAATGAACATAATTTGAATACATTTTAATGTGAAGCGTCTGACACCACGATACGTGGATACAAAATATGAATGAGAAAGTGTGTCAACAGACAACTTCCTTGCCACAACTTTATACACACCACAGAGGAGGAATTTGGACTTTTTTTACTCTAGCACAAAAGCTAAGATGTTAAGGTGAAACCAAGTAAAAATCTTAACATTGACCACTGCGTGAAAAATCGATTTCACCTGCAGCATCTCGATTTAAGATAGATACATTAATTATATGCACTGTTAATAATTACTACTTCATTTAAATAAAAAAAACATACAGTAAATCAATATTCTAATCTAATGGACAGCTGATGTGAACTGTTCAATGCTCTGCAGATGAGAACCAAAGGCAGAGTGTCACTGTATAACCCTGTACACCATCAAACAAAACAATTATTATTTTATCTTTGTAAATTAGCAAATACATGCATTAAAAAACATTTTAACACCACATTGGTGCGCAAACTGCAAAATTCAGTCCTGCACAAAAGTTTACATCTGCTTCTTAAATTAGCAAATGTTCTGCACAGTTTTACTTCCCATGGTAATGATAGAGACAAAAGCATCCACTAAACTATGTCGCCTGTATTTCCCCACCTCAAACGTTGCTCAAAGTTTTGCATATTCATTAGGTCCCATGAGAGAAATGTTTGCTGCAGCCTTTGAGCATGTAACTTGGCCTTGCTTAATTATATTTGTACCTTGTGGAGCCTGAGCAGTCAGTGGTGGCAAACAGACTTTACAAAGTGTCAGACACAAAGAAAAGTTGAAAGTCAGAGAAAATTGGCAAGCATTGTTTTTACAATTTGCAAGTGCAATAAAAAAATCTACTTAAAGGAACACAACTTGTTAGGCGGAAAAAAACAACCATGACATTAATGCAGATTTGACCTTTTAGTAACCCAGGGGAAATGAGTGATTAGTATGGCACCTTAACTTTCCATACTAGTTAAGGTATAAGTAAGTAAGTAGTATTAAGTAGTATGGTTACTAGTTACTACCTAGTAACCATACTAGTTATGGTTACTAGGTAGCAACTATAACTAGTTGCAATCCCATATCCTTGCTGAGATATAGGATTGCATTGCACACATACTTGCCACCCAGATCTTCATGCCAAACTTGTCAGGTTTTGATGCAGGTTTTGATACAGCAGCATCTCAGTGCCTTAGCCAGGATGAATCAATGAAGACGTCTCTGTTCTGTGGATGATGAAGAATAACATGACCTGGGGACGTCAATGCTGTTGCATAAGGACGAAGGCCTCGAGGCAATGGCGGCAGCAGAGACCACTAGTCCAATGGCAGCGACATGGTGAAAGCAGTGACGAGGATGTCACGTGAGGGCAGCGCCCGAACGAGGGCAGGCTAAAGGCAAAGCTACGAGACGACGATGATGACAGAAGGTGGCTGCAGTGCCAGGAGTGACAAAAATGAAGGCAGACCCTGGGCAAAGAAGACCAAGGCAACGCTATGTTGACTTGGACGAAAGGAGCGGTCGGGATGGTGAGGGCAGAGACTGCGTTGGGGATGGCAAAGGCGGGGCTGAGTGGAGGCTGTAGTGAGGACGGCAAGGGTGAGCGGGAGGGATGGTGGCGGCCAAATATTGTGCCAGCAGTGAGGGAATTGAGACCTGGCAACCCGGTGCCAGCAGAGAGAAAAGGGACCTGGCAATTCTGTGTCAGCAGAGAGAAAAGGGACCTGAAGTTGTGCGCAAGATATTGTTGTGAGAACCATGGTTAAGCATGGGGCTTCATGGAAGCCCAGGTTTAAGCTGAAGGTAAACGGCTAATGACAAAAGGGAATATGTACCACTGCATTAAATAATGAATGTTTACTCCTATAATGGAGCCCAGGTAGCATGAGCTAGCATCGCCAGAGCGGAGATAGCATAAGCTAGTGCAATCGACTCAAAGCAGAGCAGAATACTGCCTGGAAACCATGCTTTAAAAGCAGGGACACTTTCTGCCATTATTTATTTGCATAAAAGCCCATGTTCTCTTTAAGTTGAATGAAGCTTGGGCACCGTACTGTGGAAACATAGCAACATGTTGAAACAAACTCGTTTTTCCAACCTGTAAAATGTCCAATCTGGCAACCCAGGGCTAAGCCTGGCTGAGCTGTAGGCTTGCTGAATGTGCTAATAGCAGGCAGGTAACGCTGGATAAACACGGGGAGAAACGGGAATGTGGAACGTGTCTACGCGTCCAAGCGCTAAGGATGATATCGTGATCCCGGCATGAGGAGGAGGAGCGTCTTACGGGCATACGACCCCGTTTTACCCATGGAATGCGGGCTGTCTGGACTCGAGAAATATATGGGGACGGATTTGCTTTGGACAGGCGTGTGCTTCATTGACACCGAAGTGAAAACACTGCGAAGCTGTGATTCCACATGTGGGCTACTATACGCTACATGTGAAGTCGCGGTGAGGGTGGAGACAGGAGCGTGCACGTCAACGAGACACGCACGTAAACTGACGTTCACGAGAGGTTGAGGAGAGGGTCCCTCAGAGGAGCCGGAAGGAACGTGCCTGAGGTGTGGTCTTGCTCCCGAACTTAAGATAACAACCTTATCTTCATTTAGTACACTGATTATGCACCTGTGACCCTAATTAGTGCATCTTTGACACATGATTTCACCCTTACACAGCACCACGGCTACTCACCTGCTTTTATGGCCGGGAAACAAAAAGGAATTTTTACTATATACAATTCACAGTCATCTGGGCATTGTACCAGGGGTATAGAAAAATCAGGCTTTTTAGTGTTAAGTAATAAGTAACAATTACAAAAAACATGGATATACACTTTATAAGCACAGAAAGCCTCGACTTGAACTGCACTTCCTGCAAAGTGCAAATGAGGCTAAAGACCAAGTTTCCAAAAATACCAAATTAAGTGAGTGAGATCCAATGCTGATCCAGCTTCTGCAGCGCTCGGAGAATTCGGATTCCGTTCACCCCTGCCATGCCTGTGCCAGTCACATGCCAACTCCTGTGCCAACCCGCCCTTCCTCCAACTCGCACTCCCTCCCTCCCCCACCTCGCCGTCTCGGAAGCTGTGAAACTCTACATTGAGATTAGGAAATGTGAAGGTGCAAGGTGACAATGATGGAAGCAAGTGAAGGGAGTGGAAAGGGAGTTAGGAAGCCGACATGGCAAACTGCAATGGTGTTATTTAGAACATTGAAATCACAGTGATGATCATTTCTGTCACGCTGATGTTTGTCTGTTTTAGTGCACTGCAAAAAAAAACTGTTCTCAAATTAGACAATTAATCTTGTTATGGGGTAAAAATGTCTTAATCGAAGGGGATTGGGGAAAATTTGAATGATTAGGAGCAGATCAAAATATGCTCATCTCAAGTGCATTACAAATCTTACACAATAGAATTCTTGAGATCGAAATAACCAAATAATCGTATTTGTAAAGTGATGATTAAAACAGGGGTTCCCAAAGTGGAGGTCTGGGCCCCTCGGGGGTTGCGGGATACCGATTTCGGGATCATGAGATGATTTCAAGAATATCTTTTTATTATTTATATAATTGCATTTATGATTGAAAAGACAACATTCAATACTACTATAGTAAACATCAATAAACACAATTTTAAATGTTTTGCACCAGAAATTCCCTAGTTGTTGAGCTGGTGGTTTTGGGGGTCGAATCCTGACAGACTAGAAATTCCTGGATTAAAACATAAATAACCTCGAGACTAAAATCTTCAAACAAGAACAGATGTCTTACTATCCACTGGTTTTGGCATCTACAGTTGGATATATCTTGATTCAAATAAGATTTAATATCTCTCTAGAAGGGAACAGCTCATTTCTTGGTTGCGGGGGCAAATTGCCCATTACACAATGCACCAGCCCCTCATGGCTCCTCTCGCAGGTGATTGAGTCCACGGGAGGATGGTCCTACGACGTTCCAGGTGCCGCTGACCCAGGCGACAGTGCTGGCCTTGTTGGTCCCATCACAATTCTCACCCTCATTCATGCACCAGTGTGTGCAGACACAGGAGGCAAGGAGGGTGAAGTGTGTTGCCCAAGGACACAACAATAGTATGCACATGCGGGAGCAAAGTTTGAACCACCAACCCTCCAGGTTATAAGACAACCCACTATACCATCTGCACCACTAATCTAAATCATTTAACTAACTAATTAATTTAATTTAATTTACTAACTAATTTATATACAAGAGGAAATTTGTTTCTTACATTTATGTCAGTAATCTACAGCAAAAAAAATAATAATTTATATATATACTGTATATATACTGTATATATTCCCTATTCACCTACATTGTCTTACCTTAATTATTAATTTAGTTTTGTTTTATTTTGGCAGACCACTTTATATATATTTTTTTCATTTTCTTATCAAGTACTGTTGATAAAATTGTGCAGTCATTTCAGAATTAGAATCAGAATTAGCTTTATTGCCATTGTCAGTGCAGTACACAAACTAGGAACATTTTGCAGTACATCCGTGCAACATAAAACATTTAAGATAAATAAAATCTCGAAAGTAAAATAAGAAAACTCTATGACTAAGGGCATGCAGTAAAAATAGACTAATAATGTAATAATAAAAGTATATACACTAAGGTAAAAAGGTAAAAAAATATCTAGCACAAAAACAGCAGCATAAGCAAATATGCATTAACAGCAATGGGGCATAATGACAGTGCAAATGGCATGACAGGTTGTAAAGTTATTTAGTGTTCATGAGTCCTATGGCAGAAGTACCAGTTGTGTGTTGACCTGTGTCATGTGGGTTGCATTATGGCGGAAATACAGATATTCACCTCGCAAATATCCAAAAATAATTTCTCAGGACACAATCCTATTTGCAGTTTTTGCCAGGTAAGATAAACAATCCTCTCCCTCTTTCTTTTCCATAACAAGCCAGACGGAACAACAAACAAAACGGGACGACAAAGGCAGACAGGAGGAGCGAGACTGAGGAAACATCGTGAGAGGGAGACAGCTGTTAGGACCGGAGCGTCAGACGGAGCAAAGCACAAATAAAAGCCTGGAGCTACACACTGGCAGAGCCTTGTTGTTGTTCCTGTTGTGCATTCGTTTGCATTTGCGCCGCACCATTCTGCTTGTGTTGGCACTCTGCCTTTAAAAGTGCTGAGCCAGAGCAGCTGCGTATCCAAAAGCTGACCCCTTCCATCGCTATTATCTCCGGACGACTCTGTGCAGCCCCTGCGGTCCTGGGGCCTGAGGCAACGAAGACTTGACACGGCGGCGGCGCTTTGTGGGTCGGATATTTGCGCATGAAACAGGAGTCATTGTGCATGTGTGTGTGATCTGGGGGCGATAATGCACTGCGTTTTTTTCTTGGATACGCTAGAGCTGCTGTTGTTGTTGTAGTTGAAGTGTCGGCTGCTTTTGTTGATGCCACAGGCGACGCATCGTCCGACTGAAGGAAGGGCGATAAAGTGACGTCGCTGATGTGAGGTCAAACGCGCGAGCCCCAGGGTGGCTTTAAAACAGATGCTACCCACACTTTTAAATACTCGCTGTATGCCGCAGTGCCATGAGTATTCAATTTAAGCTTCTTTTCTGCTCGGATGAAAGGGGATGATTGAGTAAGTGGGGGACTGTCTGGAGAGACAACTCTGCAACATAATATAAATATAGTATAAAAATCTATCCTCTGCAATCGAGTCATTCAGTCATTCTGGGCGTAGTGGCCCGCAATGGGATTTTTAAAATATTTTGTGCCAGAAACACCCGGCGGCTCTTGGTTGTTACCATAGCATCTTTAGTTTCCATCACAGTCGCCTTTATGATGCTCCAGGATGAACCCTCTCCATGGGAAAATCAACCAGAATCCTGAGAAATCAAAGACAATCAGAAACATTTGAGATGGAAAGTTAAGGTGCCATACTCATCACCCATTTCCCCATGGTTACTAAAAAGTCAAATATGCATTAATGTCATGGTTGTTTTTACCGCCTAACATGTTCCATAGTGTACCTTTAAGTAGATTTTTTATTGCAGTTGCTGACTGCTCAGGCTCCACAAGGAACAAATATAATCAAGCAAGGAGTGATAAGCTATTGTTACCATTCTCTACTAGTGAGATAAAAAATGATTCATATAAGACATTTCTGATTATATTGCTGCATTTGTGGCTTGTTCATTAATTATTTGACTTGAAACTTTTAGTCAAGACGCTGCAGTGTTGACATTTTTACAAGTTTTCCCTTAACATCTTCACTTTTGTGACAGAGTAAAAAATAGACCAAACTCACCCATTTTGATGTCAATTATATGAAGTTTCCTCAGTGAGTGAGCTGTAGATAACCAGGAAGTGGCGCAGAAAGCAGCACTTTCTGGCCTTCTCACTCATGATCCCAATATTGATATGATTTGCATCCATGTGTTGTGCGTCAGACACAGGACATGAATATGTAATCCAAATGATGGTCATTTCCTCTCAGAGCATTTCCGAAGTAGAGAGATAGAGATTTAATTTTAAGCCTAAGAATGGCCAAAATTCTCAGTAATTTTGGAAACAATATCTGAATTTTATGGGTTTATTTTGTAGATATATTAGTTACAAAGGCTTTTTCAAAAGGGATTTTTGGGTATCTGTTTAGTTTTGAAAAAAGCTATGCATAAGTAGAAATTTCACCTTGTTTTTTTTTTTTATTATTCAAAACTCTCTGTAAACTATAAACTATAAATCCCTCTGAAAAAAAAAACAAACAAACAAAACATTTAAACTATTGTTAAGTACAAGACTAGACAATTTGACATCTGTAAGAGTTCAGATATTGTTGCCACAATGTGAGGAAAATGCATTTTGAGAAAAAAGGTCATTGAAATTACATTCCCCCATTTAAATCTATGGAGAAACATTCAATCGGTGCAATAATTAAGCATTTTATTGTGAAGATAAGGATTTTTTCTTTGAAGTAGGAGAACGTTTATATGTTAAGAGACAACTGGTCCAAAACCTGAAAATGACAAGATTTTTTTTTTTCTTTTGTGTCTCCCATTAAAACCTACACTACCAAAAGTGTTAAAATAGCTATTTTTATTACTCTGCACATGCCAAAGTTGAATACAATAGTTTATTAATCAGAAACAAAATTGACTGCATTGATCTCCATATACAGCAATCCAATGACTGTAATTTGAAGCAGCAAAGAGTGTTCATGATTGATTTAATGCACATTTTTGTCAATAACAGGAGGTGTGATCCTATTCCACCCACTTCCCCCAAAGGAAATACATAAGAAGAGACGGAGGTGAGACATCCCAGAAAAAACAGAAAAATCAAGCTGGAAATCAATGTCAATGTGTGTGAGCAGTGACGATGGAACATTTACAAAAGTGATGGTGAGCAAAGAATGAAACAGAAGAGTGAAATACCTTTACATCTTTATTTCCCCCATATTTTTTAGTATCCTCGTGATGATACAAACCACATTGGGTATTAATATTCTTGTTCATATTTTCTGTATTTTATTATGTCACAAGTGAAAACTGTTCACAGTCTGCAAGTTGTTTGCATGAAGTGAGCAGTGTTAGAAACACCAAAAGGAGTCCTACTCATAAAGTGTTATTTGAAGTATAAACATGAAATATCGACGCTAAAGAGCCGCAAATCATATTCAAAAGACAGAAGAATTTGATTTTGGATACCTTGTTAAGTATTAAAATAAGCTAAAAAAACAAAAATAAATTCTGCCTTGTTTGTTAAACTCAAAACTCAATAAATCCGGCTTGGAATTAAATATTAAAAAATATTGTCAGGTACAAAATTGGAAATTTTAAATATTGCCCTTATTTTCACAATGTGAGAAAAATGCATTTTGAGAAAATAGCCTTTGAAATGATAATTTGTCACTTAAATCCATGCAGACACATTCAATCAGTGCAATAGGTAAACATGTTATTGTGAAGATTAGGTATTTTTGGTTAGAGTAGGTGAAAGTATGGGCGAGATCTTCCGCCTGGCGCAAAAGTGGCGCCGATCATAAACACGCGGACTCTATCATACCAGCGTCAGCACAGGTCCACATACATAAAGCCTTCTTTGTTTAAAAATCTTCTTCTGGGGCCTGGTACCAAATGACTCACAGCTAATAACCAATCAGAAGCGCTCCTCTTTGATTGAACAATTGTGTATTCTTTCTCCAGCCCCTCTCTATCAATGTCCAACCCCGTAACCGGCCACTCATGTGCACCAAGAGTCTTGTGTCTGCGTCAAAGACCATCAAGCTCTCGTCCTAAATGTTAAAAGAGACCGTCCTAAAAGAGACCAAACTGGCCCAAAACCTGAAAATTAAAAAAAAAAAAAAAAGGGTTTTGCCTGCAGTGCATCCCCTTAAATTTGCCAAGTCCTTCTCCTAATCCATTTGTGGATTACCCACTGAAAAAATAGCACTTCCTGTGTCTAGCAGCTCATTGGAAGGATGTTTTGTTTTGTAAAACCTAAAATATTAGAGTAGATAGTAGAGTATTTACTGCATAATTTTCCCAAATTATTCATAGATAAACAGTAAATGTTAAGGGAAGCATTACATGCATAAAATATAACTTAGATGTCATAGTGCCATAGGTTCTCATTAAAATAAATGAACTTGGGAAAAACAAATAAGACTAATACACTGAACGTAATACTTAGCAATTCAAATTAAAAATAGTTTGGAAACCAACAGCATTATTGCTAATCACTCACATTCTGAGGATTGTTGGCCATTTTCAACTTTCAAGAAGTAAAAATATGTAAACATATCCCAGCTGCCAAAGGAAAAAAAAACCCTTATAACTTGATATCTTTTAATAAAAAAATGTATTTTCTTATGTAATTGATGGTGTCCATAGAGTCAATATGGTGTGAAAAAACAAGTATAATAATAAAAAATACCTAATTTTCACAATATGTTTAATTATTACACTGATTCAACGTTTTCCCATAGATTTCATTGAAAATTTGTAATTTTCAAGGGGTATTTTCTCAGAATGTATTTTTCTCACATTGCGGCAACGATATATAACACTTTAGTATCTCTTTCCAGTCTTGGACTTAACAAAATTGTGACTTTTTTTTTTTAAAGGGATTTTTAGGGTGAAATTTGATTTTTTTACAGATTTTTCCACTAATACACAGCTTATTTTAAAACTAAAAAAGATATTCAAAATCCCCTCTGAAAAAGTCCTTGAAACTAATATATCTACAAAATAAACCTGGCTTAATCCATTGTTCAGATTTTGATGCCCAGCATATTGGTACTTTTGGGCATTTTTATACTTTAAATGCCTTTTTTTTTACATAAAAAACATTACATAACAGAACAATGTCAATACATTTCTTTCTCATATCTATGTCAGTAATCTACAGCAAAAGCCAAAGACACTACATTTACAGTATTTATTTTTTTCCTACTCACCTGCAGCGTCTGGCCTTCAGGAATAAATGCTTGGATTTTGGAGCTTGTCAATAGTGCACTGAGGTGAGTGTGTGAGATTGAGGCGTCCGACTGAGATTTTCTCCTCGTGCTGTCCATTTAAATTAAAATCATGGACACACACAAGGACACACGCAGAGGCCGGACTAATTAAAGGTGGTGCACCAGAGCGGGGCATTCTGGCTGTCAAACTTCTACTACAACACAAACTGTACAGTGTGAGACTTTGGCTTTTTTAATGAGAGACACTGCAGGAGAATAGGAAAAATAAATGTAGAGAAATCAATTTTAAACTTTTGCTGCAGATTACTAGCATTAATATGAGCAAAATGTACTGCAAGTTTTGTGTCATTTTATGTTTGAAGATAAAACAATGATATTGATTTTAGTCTTAAAATTACCTAAATTGCAAATATTTTCAGCATCAAAGTCTAAATAATAAATTGAGGCAGGTTTAACTATATACTTTTATTTTGTTGGTGTATTAGTTAGAACGATTTTTTTCAGAGGGATTGTTTAGTTTTTGACTAAGAGGAAATTTGTCAAAATATTTGTCAGAGTATGGAGGCTGTTTTAATCATACCTGCTTTGGAGTTGTAGTACGTTACATGTGGTGAGGTCAAGATTGTGGAGTATATGAAGTAACAGAGGTGTCAAGCCCAAACCGAGAGGGAAGAAGCTGCAGCAAAGTGCACTGTTGGACATCAATGGTCAACAGACACAGTGTGTCAAACAGAGCACAGTGTGTCACGGCTCTCGATGAGGGCTCCTGAAACACAAGCAGACGAGTGTTTCAATCAAGCGCTTCATTCATTGATCACCGGGCCATCGTAGAGCAGGGATCACATCATGGAGAGCGTCAGGAGAGCCCCAGGCTGCTCGGAGCTTCTCTCTGAGCCGCAGATCTCGTCTCTGTCCTCAGAGTTTAGTCCGAGTGTCTGTCACCGAGTCTGCAGAAGCGCCAGGAGCTGTTTCTCACTGAGTAAAACCGGTCTGATGACAGGGACATGGGGTTGAGCTGTGCACCCGAACATTATCTGCTTTTAATCAGGCGCCAGCTACAAGGGATCCGGTTTGAATATCATTGAGAGGAGACACTTTTTTTTTTCCCTTTTTCAGGTTTAGGCCAGTTTGGTCCCTTAACATATAAACACCTAATCTTCACAACAACATGTTTATATTTTGTATGTACATAAAAGAGTTTTTTGTATTATTATAATAATATAATTATTTCCTAGCCTGATTTATTGAGCAACAAGACAAGAACAAGACAAAATGTATTATTTCTTTTTTTTTTTTTTACACTTTTTTTTCCCACTAATATATATCTTATTTTAAAATTATAACGATATCCAAAATACCTTCTAAAAAGTATTTGTAACAAATATATCTACAAAATAAACTCATAAATGTAAACATGGCTCATTAAATGCCTTATTTTTTATATAAAACATAATATTATGGAAAACATGCAATACATTTTTTTCTTATATGTATGTCAGTTACCCACAGCAAAAGTTTCGAAATGATTTATCTACGTTAAAAAAATTTCCCTATTCACCTGCAGTGGCTCAGGGAAATGCCTGGATTTTGGTACAATCCTTAATTTGATCACTCAAAGTACAATGTACATATAAAAAACTAAATGTTTGGACAGGCATATTTATGAACTAGTCCCATAATAGTCTCATCTAAAGCATCCCTCACAGTTAAGCTAACACATGGAACAGATATATAAAGTAAAGTAAGTGTGCTGTAATTCCAGGACGACCTTTCGAGGGGGCCACAGCAGCTCTCCATCACGCAGATAAAATCCATGCACTCGGATCAATAGTGAAGCGCGAGGAGGGATATACGGACCTCAGCAGTAGGGTCAGTCTAGCTTCTCCCCGCCTCGTATAATAAAGTCAAAATATAAATTGATGGATAAAATAGCTGCCACTGATCAGCCTTTGACTTTTCTATATTACCCTGATAGTAGATGTCATTAGCTGATTATGATGATCAATGATCATTGGTGATATGTGCACATTATATGGTTTATACTGAAAAGATGGACAGTACAGAGCCTCAGTGGCTCTTTAGAATGCTTTAAGCCTAAAAAATGTGAGGCTCACTGAAAGCTTTCCAAAAATGTACAATATATCATAGCGGCTATATTGTTTTTGCAAAAAAAATATTATTAGGCGTGAGCGCCATAGATTGAGTTGTAACTGTTCTAGATAAACATTTACATTACTTTTATTATTTATTTATTTTTCATGTTTCTGATTTTTCATATTGCTTCAGTTCAGTTGGTCTCCTTTACAAACCAGTAACAACAAGTTTTACAGCTATTTCATGATTTCAGAGCATTTTTTGGAAAACAAATGTGAAAGTTTAGTTTTAGTCAAAATACAGAGCATGTAAGTTGAAATTAGAGCACATTGGAAAAAGATAAGATCACTCAGAAAGGGCTTGAATTAAGATAGAACCTACTGTATGCTTATTTTGAGCAGGTTTTGACCGCCTTCAAATAAGATTGCAGATGGAACAAGCTTTACTTTGCTTATAATAAGATAAATGAACTTGTACACTTAAAATAAGAATAGCAACTCTTGAATTGGAACACAACAGTCGAAGGCAAGAAAAACATGCTCATTTCATTGGCAATATTGTTTTAAAATAGTCCAAATTTACTTAATTTCTTTCCTAATTCTTCTAATTCAAGCACTGTTAAGTCATTTTGTTAACTAAAGCTATTATTTTATCCAGTGCATGACTTAGTGTGAATAATTTAGATTTGTTTATTAATATGACATTTGTGATTGATTTTCAGGTAATATTGAAATGAGAAATCTACCAATGAAATGTCCTTCCTGTCCAAAACAAATAGATAAAGTAGGTGGCCGTGCACGCAGAAAATCAATTGGAATGTTAATCAAACGTGTATGAATAAATCAAAACACTACTCGAGGAACAACATTGGGCAGTAGAACGGCTCTAAAATGTTGATAATGCATAGTACTAATTATTTGGCCTGAAACAGGAAGCACTTAAGGCAAGATGCTGCAGGTGAATAGAAAAAAAAATAGAGATATCACTTTGAAACTTAATTAAAATTAAAAAATATTAGAAAAAAAAATGTATTACATGTTTTCTGCCATTTTTTGCCAGTTTTTACATAAAAAATAAGGTATTTTAAGCCTAAAATTGCACAAAATTGCTTGTATTTTCAGCCGGACGTCATTTTCAATTTCAATGACATCTGAACAATGGATTGAGCCAGTTTAAAATTCTTGGGCTTATTTTGTAGATATAATAGTCACAAAGACTTCTCCAGAGGGGATTTTGAATATGTTGTTTAGTGTAAAAAAAAAAAGCTATGTATTCGTGGAAACATCTGTACAAATTCAAAAATTCCCTTTGTTTTTTTTTTATTTATTAGAAACTCAATAAATTAATCTAAATATTAAAGAAACACCTCTGAATATATACATACACATACATGTATA
>JAADKR020376291.1:0-14229 GCA_011763505.2 Lythrypnus dalli | reverse complement strand
ACTCAAGCTGCCAACCCAGATGTTGGTGCAGTTCTACACCTCCATCATCGAGTCCATCCTCACCTCCTCCATCACCGCGTGGTACGCTGGCGCCACCACCAGGGACAGATACAGACTGCAGCGCATTGTGCACACTGCCGGGAAGGTGATCGGCTGCAAGCTGCCATCTCTCCAGGACCTGTATGTCTCCAGCCCCTCCCCTCAGGTAGGAGGCTACGGTCCATTCGGACCAGAACCTCCCGCCACAAGAACATTTTTTCAGTAAGACTCATGAACACTAAATAACTTTACAACCTGCCCATGCCTTTTGCACTGCTGTATATGTCATTATGCCCCATTGCTGCTAATGCATATTTGCACACCCTCATGCTGCTGTTTTTGTGTTAGATATTT
The DNA here is from genome assembly GCA_011763505.2 of Lythrypnus dalli. Taxonomy (NCBI): domain Eukaryota; kingdom Metazoa; phylum Chordata; class Actinopteri; order Gobiiformes; family Gobiidae; genus Lythrypnus; species Lythrypnus dalli. The sequence continues at coordinate 13,836 of JAADKR020376291.1, read as the reverse complement.
TTTTTACCTTTTTACCTTAGTGCGTATACTTTTATTATTACATTATTAGTCTATTTTTTACTGCTTGCTCTTCGTCATAGTTTTCTTTTTTTACTTTAGAGAATTAATTATTTATCATACATGTTTTATGTTGCATGGATGTACCACAAAATGTTTGTGAACTCACTGACAATGGCAGTAAAGCAAATTCTTATTCTGATTCTGATTCTGAAACATTTTTATAAAAGAAAAATCAACATTAAAATGTTTGGCTTTACGATAAAAATGCATTCGTTGGTGTGCCTTTTTGCAGACCATATCCACGTGGGACCATGCTTCCGTCATCTTCAATTAAGAGACACAATAACAGAATTGTCTACAAATGTAACAATATAGCGACCTGGACAACTGCTTTGAGAATCATAAGTATAAATATAAAATTTGTTTACAGTATAAAAACCAAATCAGAATCAGAATGTGCTTTATTACCATAGTTAGTGATTTGTTTGTGGTACAATTATGCAACATTAAACATGAAATAAGGATAAATAATAAAATATCTACAAATTCTGACTATAAGGCATGCAATAAAATAGACATATGGTAAAAACATATACTCAAGGATATAAAAATGAAAAACAATTTATGCAAATGGCATGGGCAGTTTGTGGAGAGTCTGATATAGAGTTATTAAGTGTTCATAAGTCTTATGGCAAAAGGGAAGAAACTCTTCTTGTGGCGGGAAGTTCTGGTTCGAATGGACCGTAGCCACCTCCCTGAGGGCAGAGGCTCGAACGGTCTGTCCAGGGTGAGAAGGGTCGACTGTGATTCGACCTGCACGCCTCCTGGTCCTGGAGAGAGACAGGTCCTGGAGAGATGGAAACGTGCAGCCGATCACCTTCTCAGCAGTGAGCACAATGTCTGTATCTGTCTCTGGTGGTGGTGCCAGCAAACCACATGGTGATGGAGGAGCTGAGGATGGACTGAATGATGGAGGTGTAGAACTGCACCAACATCTGGGATGGCAGCTTGAGTTTCCTCAGCTGCCACAGAAGAAAATATCTTCTGCTGGGCCTTCTTGATGAGCGAACTGATGGTCGGCTCCCACTTAAGGTCCTGGGTGATGGTGGTGCCCAGGAAGCGGAAAGAGTCCACAATGGAGATGGGGGAGTCTGACAGGGTGAGAGGGATGGTGGGGCTGTGACTTTCCAGAAGTCGACAATCATTTCCACTGTCTTCTGGGCGTTCAGCTCCAGGTTGTTGCTGTTGCACCAGGACACCAGCCGGTCCACCTCCCTCATGTAGGCAGACTCAACACTGTCTGAGATGAACCCAATGAGGATGGTGTTGTCCACAAACTTGATCAGTTTAACGGACTGATGGCTGGAGGTGCAGCAGATGGTGTACAGGGAGAAGAGCCACTGGGACAGGACACAGCTCTGGGGGGATCTGGTGTTAATAGTCTGTCTGTCCTAGGCCGTTCCACAGCTGCACGTGCTGTCTCTGATCTGTCAAGTAGTCACTGATCCACCTGCAAATAAAAGTGGCGACAGGACACAACCCTGCGGTGATCCAGTTGATGAGAAAAGAACATCATATAAGACCTTGTTCACACTGACTCGCTGAAATCGGTCTGTTAAACAGTTCATCAGCCTACTGATTAAGCTTGGGTTAATGTTAAAAAGGTCTGTTTGTCCACTAAGACATGGGCTTAATACAACTAAATGCAGGAGAAAAATCAACACCAAGCAAACAAACCAGAGATTTTGCTTCTTGAAGATGTTTAAAAAACAGATTTAAAAGTGTCCTTGTGGCGTCATCTACACCTCGATCTGGTCTATATGCAAACCGTAAAGGATCCAGCCTGTCCTGCACAAAATACACGCAACCAGTTTTTATCAATTTTACAAACTTTTTTGATATGTCACTGACTTGGGGTGTGGATGGCAATCGTTTGATTCTTGGTTGATGTCCTGTGTCGGTGCAGACGTGGCGCTCCAGCCGGCTCCTGCGGTCACCTGGAGAACCATTGGAGGAGTCCTGGATTTCTATGTGTTCCTGGGACCTGAGCCTGCTTCAGTGGTGCAGCAGTATCTGGAGGTGGTAGGTGAGGAGTGCTTTTCCTTTTTGAATAACATTTAACCAAAGCTAATAAAGTAATAAAGGAGGAATATGTAGTGCTGGTTACCAACCTGTAGATTATGATCTGAGTCTGCATAAGCACTCATTTCATCTTCTGCGCAATGTATAATCAGCCCCATGGTCAGAAATCATTAAATAATTATAACATTTGATCATGCCAAATGTAAGGCCTTAAAAGCATTAGATATAACAAAAAATATTTATTTTTAGAGCATGAGTCTTAGTTTCTTTAATCTTTGTGTTAGCCGTGGATAAAATGACTTGAAAATTCTTGAGGTTTTGGAATTTGTGTTGGTTTTGGGTGGGTTTCAACTTATTTATTGCCAGTGGAACAGAAATGATTCATCTATGTTTTGACTTTTATATTTAATTTCAATTTTTCTTATTTTAATCACAAAACTTAATTTCTCTTATTTTAAATAAGAATAATGTTCCTTTATTCTTATTTCAGTCCAAACTCTGCATGAACAGCATTTTTTTGAGCACGTGTGCAGCAATTTACTAAAGTGATATTTTTTTCAAAATATGCTTTAAAATAGTGTTTCGTTTGTGAATCGATGTACTTGTCTTTTAAAAACTATTACCATGGAAAAGCGCAGTTGACATCCAAACACTTTTGCATAACTTCTTTGTACAAACATTCCTCAAACCGTCCAACTATTTCCTGATGATCATACTAAGTTTATTTTCATCAGCAGTTTATTTAATCCCTTTTACTATTTGATTTAATATGTAATTAATTTATTTAAATTGAATTGATTTATTTATTAGCAAAATTAGACAAAAAAAGTTTAGTCAGCAATGGCGGCATTAAATTACGCTGTGACGACATTAGAAAAGGTATTAAAGTCTTACATTTCACTTTGCCAAATCTGGAGCTACTCTAGCTAATCTAATATTTTGTTATCATTTTTGTTAATTATATGAAATGGAAAGGCTCATGTGTCCAAAGTTTACCAAGGACAAACAAAGCTACAGGTCCTCACTTGAGTAATATTGTGTCCTTTCTCACAGGACGCCCAGCCATGCCTATATACTGGGCTTTAGGCTACCACCTCTGTCGATGGGGGTATCAGACCAGTAACGCCACCTGGGAGGTGGTCAAGAGCATGAGGAGCTATGGGATACCCCAGGTAAGCACAAGTACAATCTGTAACAGATCTGTGTGAAGAGAAAAAAAAAAGTAGTAAGAGCGATGGTCACAGACTGGTAAACATTGACCACAATGCACTGTGAGAGTCGGAGGAGAAAGCCAACAGTACTTGGTCTTTGAACTTAATAACAACATGGACATAACAACTACTTAAAGGTACACTATTGAACTTTTTAGGCAAAAGAAATCCTTACTTAATAATGCTTATTTGTTCTTTAAGTGACCCAGCAGCTATGGATAGTTATCATAGCGTTTTTACAAGCTCCAGGATCAAATGTCTTCTCTGGTGACGTCCCCTCTCCACGGGGAAATTAACCAGAAACCTCAGGAATCAAATATCAAAGTTTTTTTTTTCATAGTGTAGCTTTAAATCTATACCAGGCCTTGACAACAGTGATAATGTTGACAACATATTTAGTTTTGTTTTAGTCTTAGTCTTTTGATGAAAATGCTTTTTCAAATTCTATCTTCACCAATTTAGAATGATGCAGACATAAGAACAATTTAGTGATTTTAGACACATTTCGGTAGTCACTTTCCTTCAACTTAAAAAAAATCCTGATAAAGTAGAAGATTGTTTGAATTCATCTTTTAGTTAATTCTAAAACTTCATGCAAACATCAGAAATACATCTGGACTTCACTATTGTCTCTACTTTAATATTTTAAAAAGTAAATAGACCACTTTATAACTTTCCCTCAAATTGTAGAAAAACTTTAATCTTCAACTGGACAAGGTTCATTGAGTAGAGGACGTTTCGCTTCTTCTCGCAGAAGCTTCTTCCTTGCTCTTGGAAAAAGAATGGTTTGCCAGCAGAGAAATACCCTTATAAAGGGAGAACCTGACTCCTCCTGTGGGGAGGAGCCAGGCTCCTGTCATGGTTGCCTATCTGTGACCTAATGGTGGTTTGTTACATTGAAATTAGCATATCTATGCCCTGAGAATTACTCTGAAAGTTGCCCTCTGACAGGTCGTTAACTCAAACAAAAGGCTTGTTATTCTCCTGTTTTCAGTACATTACTGTAGATAGGGAAAAGTGCATGCCTTAATCCTCCACCTCTGTTCAAACTGGGTTTACATTTCTTTACAAAAATGGCCTCTTCATTCCACGTTCAAACCATCTTTTCTCCTAATTTTTTAATTAATTTTTGTATCAAAGTTTTAGCTGGTTTGAAATCAATTGGAATTTTGTGTTGTCTAAAAATCCTCTGTATTTTCTCTCCTTGTTTGAGTTAACGACCTGTCAGAGGGCAACTTTCAGAGTAATTCTCAGGGCATAGATATGCTAATTTTAATGTAACAAACCACCATTAGGTCACAGATAGGCAACCATGGCAGGAGCCTGGCTCCTCCCCACAGGAGGAGTCAGGTTCTCCCTTTTATAAGGGTATTTCTCTGCTGGCAAACCATTCTTTTTCCAAAAGCAAGGAAGAAGCTTCTGCGAGAAGAAGCGAAACGTCCTCTACTCAACCAACCCTGTCCAGTTGAAGATTAAAGTTTTTCTACAATGAACACTACCTGGACGACTGAGAGCCTACACAAATGGTTTCCCTAAAATTGAAGAAATTCTGTATAGATTCAGGACTCTATTTTTCACCCTATGAATAGTTTTGATAATATCCATTATCCATTTTAAAGTTTTATTATGAACAAATAAATTATTAGTTTGTTCACAATATACAACTTTATCAACAATTCTTAGAGTGCTTTTTTTGTAATTTAAATAATGAATCTGTGCATGTTCTATGCATTTCCCCAAACTTCATAGGTTGAGAGGTAGCATGTAGATGTCAATCAATCAATCAAAGTTTATTTCTAGAGCAACTAGAGATATAGTGGGGCTCACCTCCACGCACAGCCTAGGGTCTGGTACCCAACCTTTTTGGGAGGAGCTGGACACTCCATTTTTCTGGCGTTGCCCATAGGCATAGGCAGCAAACTGGTGTGGGCCTGCTTATAGCTCCCCAGCTCAGCCGTCACCTGTTGAAGTTTGCCCCGGTGAAAGAGAGGGTCGTGTCCATACACCTTCGGGTTGAGGACAGGTCTCTCTCTGTTGTTTCGGCCTACAGGCCCAACACCAGTCCAGAGTACCCGGCCTTCTTGTAGGCCCTGTGAGGGGTACTAGAAAGTGCTCCAACTGGGGACCCCATCGTTCTCCTGGGGGACTTCATCACCAATGTGGGCAATAACAGTATAACCTGGATGGGGGATTTAGATGACGGGTCTCCCCGATCTGAACCTGAGTTGTTTTCAGTGATTGGATTTCTGTGCTCAGATTTGTCTATCACAAACACCATGTTCGAGCACTAAGGTGTCCATAAGTGCATGTGACACCAGGACACCCTTGTGACACTCAGCCGGAGGTTGATGATCGACTTTGTAGTCATCATGCATTTAATTTGTGTCATGTGACCTCTGACCATTTGTCTCGGATACTTGGGTAAAGAGAGGGGCAGAGCTGTCAACCGCTCACCTGGTGGTAAGCTGGATCCACTGGTAGGAGACCCAAGCGTATTGTGAGGGTTTGTTGGGAACGTCTGGCAGAACCCTCTGTCAGCGGAACCTTAAATCCCACCCCCGGGAGAGCTTCTTCCATATCCCGGGGAAGGTTGGAGACATAGAATCCAAGTGGACCGTGTTCGCCTCCTCCATTGTCGATGCGGCCACTTGTAGCTGTGGTCGCAAGGTCTCTGGTTCAAAGAGTCCATGGAGGAGGACTATCAGCAATAGGTCAGAAGACCGACCAGCGCCTCAGGAGGGTGAGGCAGTGAGTGCTTCAATAAAACTGTTTACAGTGTGGGTGGGGAACTGCAGAGCTCGACTGTGGATGTTGTCTGACTGTGGAATTAATACGTCGAGGATCTCCTCATTCCAACCGTCACGTCTTCTGATAAGGAAGCAGAGACTGAGGACTCAGAGGGGTACTTGTTTATCACCCGGGCTGCATCACCGAGGTGGTTCGTAAGGTCCTCGGTGGCAAAGCCCCGGGGGTGGATGAGATCCGTCCTGAGTGCCTTATGTCTCTGGATGTTGTTCGACTGCCTTGGTGAACACGCCTCGGGAACATTGTGTGGAAGTTGGGGACAGTGCTTCTGGATTTGCAATGATTTGGCCAACTACATGGGGATCATTCTCATCAGCCTCCCCAGTAAGGTCTTTTCCAGAGGACTGGAGAGGAGAATCTGACCAATAGTTGAACCTAGGATTCAGGAGGTGCAGTGTGGTTTTCCTCCTGGTCATAAAACACTGGACCAGCTCCATACCCTTCATCAGTGGCTCCAAGATTCATGGGAGTACGCCCAACCAGTCCACATGTGCTTTGTGGATCTGGAGATGGCATTCAGCCCTGTTTCTTGTGCTGTCCTGTGGGGGGTGCCGTTCCTCGTGGTCTCCTGTGAGGGGTGCTTTGGGAGTATGGGATCAGGGGCCCTTTGCCTTGGGCTGTTATGCTCCCTGTACGAATGCAGCAGGATTCTGGTTCGCATTGCCAGAAATAATTTAGACCTGTTTCTAGTGCTTGTTGGTTTCCACCAGGACTGTCCTTTGCTGTACCTCCCTAGGTTTTAGGATGAGATGCAGTTGGCTATGAACGCCTTCAGTTCAGGAAGGATCATGAACCAACATTGGTGCTCTGTGTGGCGTCTGTGTCTTACAGTGCACTCCTGGACAGTGTGAAGCATGTCAAGGGTGATGAAGCAGTGAAAGCTCTGTAAGCGACTGGACACCACTCTTCTGACCATAGCTGTGCGTGCTCCATCTGTGGCGTCGGGTTGTATGGGGCTGTGATGGAGTGGCCCCTCGACCGGTTCTTCACGCCATACTGTCACATCTTTGGCTTCTCCTTTGGCCCAGTGTGTGTCGACCTCTCTTTTTTGGGGGTGGTGAAATGTCCTCATCTGTAGGGTGAACATAGGATAAAAATGTAGGCAATTATATAATTTGAATTTAATTACAAAAATAACTAAATTATGCCTCCTGTAGCCGGCCACCTGGCCAAAGGATGTTTGGGAACTCTTACCTGAAGACATTTTAGAGTCTGAACCCAGCTCGAGGTGCATGTCTTCTCCGTCTGAATTGCAAGGGTTGACTTGATCAAGGACTATGTCCATAGTCTGTTGAGTGCGGAGAGCTTTTTTCATCTTGGCTTTTTGGCAAATGGTCGGTTGTTCAGCATGAAATTCCTGAGAAATGTGAGCTAAAATGGACCGTTAGAAGACCCCTGATTATGCATGTGGGGCCATCATTAGTGCATACTTTGCACAGGCTTCCACACTTACACAGCACTGCGCCCACTAGGCCTGCCTTTATGACGGGAAATAAAAAGAAATTTATACTATATACAGTTCACAGCCATTTGGAGCCATTTGGCTGACCTCTGGGCAGACCAATTTAAAAACAAAAGCACATAAGGACTACATATGTTTGTGAGTAGGCTGCACGTGTTATTTGCTTTAATCAGGCAGCATGTTTTGGATGATCCAGATTCAATAAAATAGGCCTATTTTAACACTGCGTGCATGTATTGGGCACATTTCCTTTTAATGTATATAGAGAATAAACATTAATTGTTGTAATTAATCAATTACTGACCCCCGGATTCCATATTCTCTATTCTCACGGCTGTGATGCATGTTAGGTTCAGCGTCATTCGGAGCAGACCAGAGCGACCTGAAGAATGTGGAATTCTTGGGTTAGACACTACACTTTGTGCTGAAGTTTTTTTTATTAATTGAAGAATTTCTGGTGGCACATGGAACTGCCAAATTTGCCTTTAAAAACCTGTCCACCCTACATGATGATTCCGTTGGTCATTTTCATTATAGATCAGTTATAAGAGGCTAAATGCTCACACTGAGGTTTACACAGCTTTACTACAGAGAAACACGAAGCAAGCAAAGCCTAAAGCAGTGTATCTCACACAGAGTGACAACCCTCACATCTCACACCAGCACTCATGCATTTATTTTTTTTGGTGCTTAGTTTTCACCTAAAAGTCATTGAGGCCTACAAAGGAAGTGGACAGGGACTCTGTTGCAGCAGCATCAGGAGACGACAGGACAGTCCTGCAGGTGAAGACCACTCTCTGAACAGCTGCTGTCAATCATCCAGTGATTTAAGCGTTCTAGGTCTGATGCGAACTTTGAATTGGAACAGTACTCGGTCCGGCACTGATGACGTTTCACAAGTACATAAGAAGACAAGTCCGCACAAGAGCGCATATTGAGAAACGGCTGAAGCTAGTGTGTGTGGATGGGGAAATCTGGGCATCCTTTCCCCATGACACATGATCTAGAGAAGTGTGGAATCAAACTTTATCCATATTATCTGAAATAGGCTTCAGTTGCACCTAGCGAGCTTTATAAGTCCGCACAAACTTTTTTGTGCACAAAGCCAGTTATAACTGAGCACAGAGCGCTTAGCATTGTCCAAAAACACTCATACACTTTTTAGGTACCAAAAGGGTGTGTTTGCGCCTCCTACAATAACAAACACTCTGTTTGCTGTTTGGGTGTAGACTGGTGTTTGACCTTTACCCCCTGTCCTTGTAGGATGTGCAGTGGAACGACATTGACTACATGGACAGGTTCCTGGACTTCACGTACGACCCAGTGCTGTTCGACACTCTGCCTGAGATGGTGAAGGACCTGCATGCCCACGACCAGCGCTACGTCATGATCCTGGTACAGATCACCACCACAAGAGGGCACATCAGCAGCTCCAGGGCAGCTGTGACTGTGATCTTCTGCTTGTGTAGTCTACAGTCTACGCTTTGAGAAGTTTGTCAAGTCCTATACCTTTCAAGGCACTATTAGCTACTGCAGTGGTCCTACCCCCCCCCCCCCAAAGAAAAATATTTTGTTTTCAGTCCATTGCTGTTTGTTTCACACAATGTAATGAATACAAACCTCTAAACTCAACCATTTTTGAAAAAATCAAAGTTCACTGCCATTAACTGCAGGTTGTGGTAAAAGACATAACTAAATAACAAACCACCTTTACAGTGTAAATATTAAGTGTAACTGTTTTAAGTACCTTAACTGCTATGTTCAGATTTCTTTTTTTTAATATTCAATATTCCTATTAATTTATTTTTGAAAAACTGCTTCTGCAAAAATGGGGTTTAAAACGTGACCAACTCCCTGAGACCAAACCTAAAATGACACCTTTTATCCTCACATCTTTTCAATGACTGATGTGGGCCTGCTTGATGTTGCAGATCTTCTGGGTTACAGTTTTGAGATTGCCACTCTGAGTTCATTTTCAATGTCCAGCTTTGATCTGTATTTTGTTTTGATTAAGAATACAGCAGATAACAGATCTCACACAGGTAGGATGTGGCAAAAGGAAGAAGTTTGGCCAGGACTCTTTTACCGAGCAGTGGGTAATCTTTCTCCACTCTAATCCAAAATGTAGCCAGTGTATTTGACTGAAACTGCAGCCTTATTGTTAAATCAGAGGTGACATCAATTAACTGTTCCTCCTCTGATGTGCTGAAGTTCGTAGGTGGTGTTGCACAGAAGGGCTCACAGATCCAGTTTTATATTTATTAATTAATTTTCCCCATGCCCCCCTGCAATTGCTCCGCACCTCCCATAGTCGGCACTCCCTTCACTTTGGGAACCACTGACCTACAGTATTAGGATAATAAAAAGGCATTGGTACACCACATCAGGTTTTTATTTATGGCAGAGCATTCATCCATCCAGTCATCCATCCATTTTCTTCTGCTTCCACTCCAGATGGGAAGACACAGGCGAAGGGGAAAGCGCTCCAGAGCCTTCGTGCTATTTAAGCATAGGCTCAGTGTGTGCTCGCGGAGCACATTCTACATGTAGAGTGGACCTTCCCTCATTCCCTTGTTGTAATACTTGGTGACTTTAACAAGGGAAATCTGAGCCAGGAACTACCCAAATACAGACAGTTTATTAAATACCTGTTCAGAGAGGAGAACATTCTGGATCACTGCTACAAGACAGTCAGCAGATCCTATTGCGCTGTGCTGACTGTCTTGTATCAGACCACGTGATGGTCCATCTCATCCCTGTATTCAGACAGAGACTGAAGCTTGCTAAGCCTGTAGCAAGAACATCTAAGATGTGGACCAGTGAGGCTGTGGAGGAGCTCCGCATGTGCCTGGAGACTCCAGACTGTGAGGTGTTTAGGGCTGCTACAGAGAATGTAGACAAGTACACGGACACTGTTACCTCATATATTAAATACAATGAGGAACGCATTCCTCATTGTACCAGAGTTAGTTATGCTAACGCCCTGGTTCACACCGAAGCACAGTCAGATTTGGCGAGAAAAAGAGGCAGCACACAGAAGCGGAGATAGGAGTAGCTACAAGGAGGCAAAATACATGTTTAGCAGGGAGATGAAGAAGGCTAAATCGGTGTATGCAAATACACTCCAACAAAGGTTCACTGAAAAAGACTCCGCCTCCATGTGGTGAGGACTGAGAGCGCTTACGGACTACAAGCCCAAGGCCCCCCAAGCGGTGAATGACCGAACACTGATTGACTGCCATTACTGCCATTTCGATCGTTCCGCAGCTGTTAACACCTCTCCGGACTCTCCAGTTGCCCCCCATCTCCCCCCACACCATCGAGGCTCTGCGTCCTGGAGCAGGACGTGCACAGTCAGTTTTGGAAGCTGAACACCCGAGCCCTGACTGTGTTTCTCCCTCCACCCTGAAACACTGTGCCACTGAACTGTCTCCTGTCTTTACGGACATTTTTAACACCTCCCTGGAGTCATGCCTTGTGCCGGGCTGCTTCAAATCCTCCACTATTGTTCCTGTCCCCAACAAACCAAAGATCACAGGACTCAATGACTACAGGCCGGTGGCGCAGATGTCTGTGGTCATTTAGTCGTTTGAGCGCTTAGTTCTGCATCACCTCAAGACCATCACCGCCCCCCTCCTGGACCTGCAGTTCGTCTTCAGAGCCAACAAGTCTGTAGAAGATGTTGTTAACCTGGCCCTCCACATCATCCTGTAACATCTGGACTCCCCAGGAACCTACACCAGGATCTTGTTTGGACTTCAGCTCTGCTTTCAACACCATCCTCCCAGGTCTGCTCCAGGACAAACTGCACCAGCTCAACATGCCAGACTCCCTCTGCAGGTAGATCACTGACTTCCTGACGGACCGGAGACGGCACGTGCGGCTGGGGACAACTGTCTCGGATACACAGACTATCAGCACCGGAGACCCCAGTGGCTGTGTCCTTTCGTCCTGGCTCTTCTTCCTGTACACCAACTGCTGCACCTCCAGCCACCAGTCCGTTAAACTTATCAAGTTTGTGGATGACACCACCCTCATTGGGCTCATCTTTGATAGTGATGAGTCTGCCTACAGGAGGGAGGTGAGGGAGGTGAACCTTAAACTTTCAAAAGCGTACCCCTCAAACTTTTGACATCTACGCTTCTAGTTTTCATTCCAAAGGCTCAAAATTTGGTCAGAATATCCCAAACATCCGTGCCATCAATGTTTATCAATTTGAGTTTTCATATCATGGTGGCCGTGGCCATGGGATTTTTTTAATTAAGCAGCTAATTTTCCAAAAATTAGATAGCCCATTTCTTTTACAAAGTTTGTTGGATTAGAATGGTCCCAATACAGCGCATATACGCAATCGCGAGCTGGACATAAAGACACCCATATGAAACCTCTTGCTGAAAAAATGACTCAGTAGCGCCCTCTCAAAGTTTTTTCTTAATAAAAATTCATATACTAAAATCAGAGTGTTATAGAGTCTTCAAAAAAATCACACTGGTCTTCTCTTTGATGGGCAACAACATAACAAAGACCCATCACTGTAGCATTAGTCTTTCTGGCTGAAAAATAATAGCCAAAAAATCGTTTCCATTATTATTATTATTTTTCCTCTATGCTTTGAGCCCAGTTTTGAACCCCTGAATATTAACAAAAAGTCATTTTTATTTGACCGAATCATCAAGGTTGGCGAAAAATTTACTTTTTTAAAGTTTGCAAGAAAATCTCTAAAAAGATGGCTCGGTGGCGCCCCCTCATAGGCGCAGTTACATTGAGCCTATGGGAGTCCGGCCACAAAAAAAGGCAAAGTATACAGATCATGCCGGGCAGGAACATAGTCAATGTCAGGACAAGTAAAAAATTATATTACAGCCGGGACGGGAAGTCGGCCATATTGGCCGGAACCTCAAACTTTTAAAAGGATACCCCTCAAACTTTTGACATCTGTGCTTTGCAAAATTTGGTCAGAATATCCCTGATTTGAAAATTGAAAATTTGCCCATTAAATTGTAGATATCTTGGTGGGCGTGGCCATAGCATTTTTTTAATTAAGCAGCAAATTTTACGATATTTAGATGGCCCATTACTTTTACAAAGTTTGTTGGATTGGAATGGACCCAATGGAACATGCATACACAATCACGAGCTGGATGTAATAATATGCACAAGACATATCTCACTCAAAAGATTACTCAGTAGCGCCTCCGCAAAATTTGTGTTTTTTAAAAATTCATATACTACAATCCGTTTGTTACAGACTTGTGAATAAAATCACACAAACCCTCTATGTGATGGGGAACAACATATCAAAGACCCGTCACTATAACTTTTGTTTTTGTGCCTGACAAAAAAAATCGTTGCCATGACTATTCGAATTATCTTCCTCTACTTTGAGCCCAATTTTGATGCAAATGTATCAACAATATCTTTTTTTCACACATGCTCTGTCCGATTTAGTTGGATGTACATCACTCATACAACAGATGAGCCAATTCACATGACCACAATGATGACCCAGGCTATAGCGCCACCGGCTGTAGACTGTCAACTATATTGTCCTATATAAACAGATTTGCAGACGGATATAAGCCCTGTCGATAGTGGCACTTGGTGATTGTGCCACTGGGGGAGCATGGCGTAAGGGCGGTTGCGAAGGAGGGAGTTGCGCCAGGGGCGAGGGCCTTTAACGCCGCGTGTGGCTTAAATGTTGTACTTGTTCCTCTTTATGAATGCCTTAACACCAGAACTCCCCGAAGCACGCCTTTTGGCTCTTTTAAATGCCATGCCCAGAGTGCAGTCTAATGGTGGGGTACATATGTACATATATACTTCAGTATGTAGCTGTCTACATTTTTGAACAGTTTAGGCACCGCCATGCCACCTGCTCTCTGCATGTTCCACACGTGTATCTGTAACAGGCAACACATCGCAAAGTGGCATGTTTCTTCCTGTACCGACAGTTCACCTGGCACATTCCCCATTTCCCGTCGCCAGGATGGGGAGGCTGCTGCCAAAGAAGTCTTTCTTTTAATTCCTGCTTTGCTCCCAAATGCAACTGAGCAAGCTCATGGGCCAGCCCCACCAGAAAGTCCACGTGTCTCTCCTTCACCCCAGTGCAAGCCTGATATAGTACGTGTGCGTTCAGGGCAGCAATGTCTATCATGTTATAAAATACAGACACGTGTTCCCGTACGGACAAAGTACTCACGCACCATCTGATCCATGACGTCCACACCACATTTCATGATGTTGTAATGCGTCACTGTATTTGGCTTCTTTTTCTGG
>JAADKR020375521.1:0-14273 GCA_011763505.2 Lythrypnus dalli | reverse complement strand
CAGTCCTGGTTCAGCCCTGGTTCAGTCCTGGTTCAGTCCTGGTTCAGTCCTGGTTCAGTCCTGGTTCAGTCCTGGTTTAGTCCTGGCTCAGTCCTGGTTCAGTCCTGGTTTAGTCCTGGTTCAGTCCTGGTTCAGTCCTGGTTTAGTCCTGGTTCAGTCCTGGTTCAGCCCTGGTTTAGTCCTGGTTCAGTCCTGGTTCAGACCTGGTTCAGTCCTGGTTCAGTCCTGGTTTAGTCCTGGCTCAGTCCTGGTTCAGTCCTGGTTCAGTCCTTGTTCAGTCCTGGTTCAGACCTGGTTTGGATCTGGTTCAGTCCTTGTTCAGACCTGGTTTAGTCCTGGTTCAGACCTGGCTCAGACCAGTTTAGACCGAGTCAAGACCTGATTTAGTCCAGTAAATAGGTCGATATTTTTGCTCCTGTTGTCAGTGATTCTAATATGTCAAATGCTCATTACTCTCTCATGTAAATACTGTAAACTGAGGTTACATTTACTTCACAAATATTGGCCAACTTGAAAATACTGTATATTCTCTTTCTTTCCTCGAAACATTGAATCCTGTTTGTTCAGAGTTGACCTGGAAACTGTGGGAATATGCACTTTTTGGGGATGTTTTTCCTGCTCGTGTTTATTTTGAGTAAATCACTGTCTCAAACTGAAGCTGCCCATTCTCCACAAAGATTTAATGTTTAAATCTTTATTTGTTCAGTTCTGGTGTTGCGTAACTCCGCCTTTTGTTGCACTGTAGACTGTTGAAACTGTATTGTTTTTATCAAAATTACATGGTGGGTTAAAAATAATGATTGAAAAAGTGATTATTAGGTTTGGATTCTTGAAGTTTGTGGAGAAAATGATGAACTTTTTAATATTGTTGTATGTTTTGTTTTATAAAGAACTCCATGTTTGACGTAAATCTTCTGATCATTTATGAGAACAGGCTGAAACACATTGTCTGGGAAGTCATTTCTGCAAAACAATACAAATTCTTACGATAATATACAGAATGTACTTTCAATGTTCATTTCCGCAGAGTCTCTTGTGCATTTAACTGGAAAACAGAATGTATAAACATTTTGTTCTCACTTTCAAATCTTCACATTCTTATTCAAATGGATCTGTCAAAAGTCTCATTGTGTTCTAGTTTTCTTGGCTTACACTTTGTCTTATGGAGTTTGCTAGAGATGCACTGATACAATACTAGTATCGGATATCAGAGCCGATACTGGAAAAAATACGAGATGGAGTATCAGTTCCAAATATTCGATACTGAACCGATACCTGTTTTGGCTCTCACCGTTTTAATCATCTTAATCTAAGTGAATATAGACATGCTGTACCTCATTTGAATGCTAAGAACGAGGAGAATTCAATAGTTATACACTCCAAGAACATAATTTTGAGGATTAGTTTAAAATAATAACTAATAAGACATACAGTATTGAAGTATTGAATCTGTCTCCATTATCAATAACTACATCCCGTGTCATGTATTCAACGTTTTTTATTGTAGAAAAGTGATCCAGTGATCCTTGTTTAATGTTTTTTCATTCCAGTTTGTTCATGAAACACCTTTGATCTGTAACATCTTCTCATTTGCAAAGAGAACCATCCACTTTTAAGAAAATCTTGCAGTATTGGTTGTTATCATGTATCAGTAGACACTAAAGCCCCAAGTATCGGTATCAGAAGTAAAAAAGCTGGCTCTCTAGAGTTTGCTTTTCCGTTTTTGTTGATGTTTATATTTAAAGCAGCTGTCACACTTTTAGATTTTCTAATTTTAACATTGTTTTTACCGTGTGAGAGTTGTTTTAATGGAAATGCTTTCAGTCGGAGATCAGATCAGAGGTTTCCGTGCTAAAGCTTTTGGAATTATTCCCTGCGTTGTCAGCATATTTCTGGTTAGTCACTCGAGTGTTTACCCGTTTGTTGTTGTCTGTGCTCGGTCACTGTCCTGATGTTTACAGCTGTGGGTCAGTGGGACGGGAGAGATTCCAGCAGAGTGTAGGAGTCTGCATTAGTGACACATGTTGTTGACCCAGAGACACCTGCAGCTCTGACTCTGTTTGTCCATGGAAATCCTGTTTACAGCAACCACATTTCATATAAAGAGGTTTATTTAAATGTGTAAATACTCATTTGAAACTTTTACTGTGGTTTACTGACATAGATATTGTGGGAAAATGTATTGCATTTTTATTTTTGGCGCTGAAATCTGAACAATGGATTGGGCCTGGTTTGAATTTTTGAGTGTTTTGACCCAGTTTTGCTCGGATGAAGGACAGTAACAAAAAACAAAATGTAACATGGTAAACTGGTTATAATCCATTTATGTAAGCTCTCAGTCGTCCAGGTCGTGTCCATCGTAGAAAAAACCCCTGAAAATGGTTTGGTTTGCAGGTCTAATAGTTGTCCTCCTGTATCTGCACTTTTAGTATTGAACCCAAGTATTTGACCCCTGGCCTTTACTGCATTGTCCGTTTTTATCTGTTTATCTTATATAAGAGACACATGTCAGGTCTAAGTTTAGGTTTACTCGACCTTGAATGTACAATTTATCTAAAAACATTCCAGTTTTTCTATTTTCGTCCTCAGGCTGCGGTTTTCTCCACTCGAGCTCAGCCAACTTTTATCTTTCATTTTGCTCAGAGATAAAAGTTTACCTCCTCTTGGCTCAGTCCTTGTCTCCTCAGAATAAGAGTTATAAACGGTGCAGTGGCAGCTCTCAGTCGCCGGGCAGAAAACACATTCACTGCATTCAAGGCTGACCACTTCACCGGGATTTTTAAAAGCTCAGGGCCACTGGTAGAAATGTAGAAAAGGTATTAATATAAATAACTGTGCTTAAAGAAAAGATGAGGCCATATTTTCCCACTTCTTTTCAGTGAAGTTGGAAATAAAGTTTAAAATAAATATGAATAAGTCTGAATAAATAAATGCTGTATTTTTATATATATGTGTCTCTAGGACTATTTAATTTCTCAAAGGCAATATATTTATAATACAAGCATTATATTGATATTCATCATATTTATTTGGCTCCAACATTACAAGGTTATTCAGAAAACAGACAGTAAACTCAGTGAATTGAGAGAAATAAAACACCTGAGGCTAATGATGAAACACATTCCTCTTCTCTTATTCTGACTCAGCTGCCTCCAAACGTGACTTTATGTGCTGCTGATTGGCCGGTGTTTTATCTCATTCTGTATTCTGTGTTTTGTGTATTCAGTGTGAGACCTTGCACCTCGACGCCTCGGCCTGATTGGCTTCACTTGTATTAAATGTGCTGCAGTCACATGTTTCTGCTCATGTTTCTGCTCCTGAAGTGACTCAGAATCACACTCTCGCACCTGCTCCACGTTTAGACAAAAAAAAAACCAAGACGGGGATAATCGAGGATGCCTGATGTTCTCATTCTCTCACTCAGGAGGAAGTGTTGCATTATTATTTTTTTTTCTTTCTCGTTTTTAGGCAAAGTATCGTCCGTTCCTGAGGCAGGTCCTGGAGGAAGTGTTCAACCCGGAGCGTCCAGAGTGTCCAGACATCGAGCACACGTCAGGAGGCCTCACCGACCTCCTCAAGACCGGCTTCAGCATGTTCATGAAGGTCAGGACACAAAAGACAAAATCAGGAGTAAAAAAGATCAAATCAGGAGCAAAATTAGGCACAAAAGAAGAAATTAGGAGCAAAACGAGGCACAAAAGACAAAGTCCGGAGCAAAATAAGTCAAAAAAGAGAAAATCAGAACCCAAAATAAGGCATTTTCATGAAGGTCAGGCACAAAAGAGATAAAGTCAGGAGCAAAATGAGGCAAAAAAGACAAAATCAGGAGCAAAACAAGGCACAAAAGACAAAATCAGCAGAACAAAGTAAGGCACAAAAAACAAAATCAGGAGCAAAATGAGGCACAAAAAACAAAATCAGGAGCAAGACAGGACACAAAAGATAAAGTCAGGAGCAAAATAAGGGAATAAAGACAAAATTAGAAGCAAAATAGGGCACAAAATACAAAAACAGGAGCAAAATCAAGGCACAATTGACAAAATCAGGACCAAGACAAGGCACAAAAGACAAATTCTGGAGGAAAACAAGACACAAAAGACAGAAAATCAGGACCAAAACGAGGCATAAAAGAAAAAATCAGGAGAGAAACAAGGCACAAATTGAACTAATTTAGGAAAATTATGAATAAAATTGAGCTTTTGCACATTGACAGTCTGATGTAAGACAGTGTTTTGGGGAGTATTCCATAAGTTTCCTTTCCTTATTGTTGCTCCGATCACATTAGAAACACATAATGAGTCGTTACAGTGTTCTCCTGCAGCTGCTGTTATTTAATACAGACACATACAGTGCAATAATGAAATGCCAAACACTACAAACCACAAAGCACTGAGGACTTTCTAAACTGAGAGAGTTTGAGGTAACACTCAAATAAAGCCTGTCATTTACTGAAGTGCATTAGCAGCTATTTCTGTGGCAATGGAAACAAATTATCACCTTTTGTTCAGGGACAAAAGGGACTCGTTCTGTTTATAATTAAGGCCTGGAGGTATTTTCTGGACAAAGTTGTTAAATGCTCAGCAGCAACACAAAAAAACAGAAATTGGAAATCTTATTCTAGCCGTTTTGGGCCAGATCTGGAAGCTGTTAAATTTTATCCAGTTCAGATTCCAAAACCAACTTCTGCCGGAGCACGAGACGGTCATGATGTCTCTGAAAATAAACTTTATTATCACAGGAAATGAAGAGAAATCTGTGGAAGATCAAACCTGCTTTGATTTTCATTGCTGTAAATTGTGATAGAACATGACGTGGCTGTCTCAACCCTGCTCATAAATCACAAATATAATCATAGCTTTGTTTTTAGGAATTCCAAATAGGTTTTAAAGACCCTGTACCTAATGTTATTTCATTACTAACAAAGGAAGAGGGAGCACGTACATTAAACTGTTAGTTGCTGTCAGAATTAATTCTTAAAGGGACAATATGGAACTTTTTGGCTGAAAAAACATGATATTAGTGCTTATTTGATCTTTTAGTGACCCAGTGGCTATGGGTGGTTATCATAGCGTCTTTACTTTCCATTACAGAGGCCTTTATGATGCTCCAGGATCAATGTCTGCTCTGGTCAGATGCAAAATACTCAAAATCTGGTTCATTTATGTTTGTCTAGAATGTGTTTTCTCGCTTTTTTCACTAAAATATACTGTTTTCAATCAAATTCAGTGTGCTAAATTCCAAAAATATTCAAAACTATGTCAGTAGTATCATTCTAGCATGTGTATTTTTCCCATATTTTGCATTCCAATGACTGCTCACTTAAACATCTGCCGTGTGCCATTTCGCGGTTGCGTCTCAGAAATAGTCGGCCTGCTGCTAACTGTCTCGTCCTGTCATTCTCCAAAGCCCTCAGAAAATTTACAGTAGGCCATGACAGCTCTACTGCAGTCACATCCCGGACTCACTTTACGCAGTTCACACAAATAAAAGTGTGCAAGTATTTGTGAGCTCGCGGTGAAATGCTCAAAATCACAGTGAGACTTGCGTCAAAGTCCAGACGCGATGTAATGGAAGGAGAGGGAATTCCTCCTGAAGGAAACCTGATAATTTACTATTATGCAAAAAGAGTTCTGCAAGTCTGGGATACCAATACTGCATTTCATTTTTCTTTGCGAACTGCGACGAAATCCCAGTTTTAGGGGATTTCAATCACAGAGCAGGGAGGGACAAGCTGGTGACTTGTACTCTCTGAGCTTGTACTTTTTTATGCTTCTTTAAGATTCAGAAAACGCTAAGCTCTCTTTAATGTAGCTTTAGACCATGTTTTAAAAATAATGGTGTGTTCAGGGAGTCTGAGGAAAACTGGAACTGGGAAACTTCTGACTTCCAACTGAGAAAAATGTATTGCTTTAGCCCAGGGATGTCAAACATGCGGCTCGGGGGCCACATCCGGCCCTCCAGAGTTTCAATCCGGCCCCCAAGATGATTCTTAAACTACCGGTAGTTCTTTTTTCTGGTCAATACTGCAAGAATTCAAAGATCCAACACTTTTAAACTGATAAGATACTACTTCATTATAATCATAATTAAAACAATAAATGTTGCTGCATTATACAGCCTATTAGCTTTTGATTGAAAGTTTCTGCGTAGGTTTCCTCCAGTTAGACTTACCACTAAAACATGTACAATAGGACCCAAAATGAGTTTGACACCCTGCTTTAGCCTCTTCCCCAGACTAAATCTCACTTGTGTAACCAGGCTCGAGCTGTGCACCACTAAGAGCCTTTTGGTTTGAGAATGAGGAGCTCCACTGAAAGCATCTTGTGGTTTATCAGTGTTTCCAGCCTTTTTGCACTGAAAGGATTTGCGTATTAAGAAATGTGACAGGCAGAATCCTCCCGAGAGCTGGAATCACACTCGTGGCCAGGGGGATTGTGGGTAATGTGTGTCTGCCTCAGATTGCTCTCCAGTGTGACATTCTTCTGGGCTCGATTACTGCTGCTGACCCAGAAGGAGGAGACGGTTGTGTAACGCTGTCCTCGTTTTAGACAAAAAGAGCCAGAAAAAGTGTGTTTCTCCAACTCAGGAGAAGCATAAACCTGCGTCTGCCGGAGGAGAGCCGGCCTTGCACACTCCAAGAGCAATAAAACCAGAATAAAGGAGCTATTTTTAAAGACTGAGCTCAGTCTCACTGCAGAAAGCCTGGTCTCAAGATAAGAAAATTAATCTTGTTTTAGGGGAAAAATGCCAGTTCAGTCAGACTTTTACACAAATTCTTAAAACAAGACAATCTTCACAATGCTGAAAAGATTGTTTTAAGATAATCCTAATCCTAATGTAGAATATAATTAGCAATATTTATCATTTCAGACACAAAGCATTCAAAATCTGGTTCATTTGTGTTTGTATTCTCTTGGTATATTCGCTTTATTTTGCTGAAATATACTTCTTTCAATCAAATTTAATGTGCTTTGTTTCAAAAATATTGTCTTTAAATCATCTCACATCTTCTACCTGAGTGTCCCATGACCCCAGATGGGCCCCGACCCTCACTTTGGGAACCCCTGGTCTATCCCACTATAGACAAATGCATAAATTAGTGTCTTTTAGTCCAGTTTAGACTCTATATTTTTTATCTTGACTTGTTTTTCTCAATGGTAAAAGGCCACTGATGCTGTTGACTTAATATGGCCTTTAAATATTATCACTCCCTGACCTCATTTCTTTTATTCCAGTGGGAGAGTCTTAAAGTTTCCAGTGACAGTTTCTCTTTGTCGGTAGATTCTCGTGCAGGGTCAGAATCTGAGATAAACAAAGCTCCAACACGTGAGCTTCCTCTGCAGAATTTGACCCACTTCTTTTATCAGATCTTAAATACAGACTAAATAAGGATGACCTCATTCAATCAGAGCAAATCAGCTCAATTAAACCTGATTTAAGCAGGTTCAGCTCAGGAAAATCTTTTAATTTAATCTAATACAGTGTACGTGACAAGACACACATTCTACTCATTTCCAATATAACACGGAAAATAACTATTATAAATAAGACTGAGAAACTAAATGATTTGTTATTTTTCTTTGTTTTTATATCCTGTTTTTATCTTAGTGTAAGGCAAGGCAAGTTTATTTGTTGTTGTGCTTCACAGAAATATAAAATTACAGAGAAATTAAATCAAATTAACAGAGAAAGACAAGTTAAACCATTAAATATTTACATTAAAAGTGAGGAGAGCAGATAAAAGTGTATATATGTTTTTTATATATATATTAGTCTATTTTATTGCATGCTTTATAGTCATAGAGTGTTAGATATTTTATTATTTATCCTTATAATCCCTTGAGAGAAGTTAATAAGTTTGTTGTGAAAGATGCAGGATTTAGTAAAGTCTTCATTGAGTCAGGCCTGATCAGATCTAATACCAAACACAATTTTCACTATGAACAAAATGAGTCAAAAGTGTTTTATTTTCCGGTCGAGCCTTTTCTCTCATTTAAAAAGTTTCCTGTTTGTTTTGCCACAGATTAATAAGTTTTATTTTTAAACACAGACAAAAGCCTCTCCTGCTGTGACGAGTGTAACCTGCGCAGTTCAATGTGACTCAGTGCATTTCCTGTAGACTCAGAACGAACTGTACGACTCCAGAGAAACAAATGCTTTTTATTTGTGAGGCTTTTTATCAGGGATCCCCAACTGACTCTAGTCTGGACCCCAAAAACATAATGTTAAAGGCTATTTAATTAACTATTTAACTATTTTATTTAATGTTGATTGCCATTTATCAATTATAATAGCAAAATATATTGTCATTTTATTTATTGCTTTTTTATTACTATTTTTTATGATTAATTATTTTTTATTATTTATTATTATTTTATTTTATTGTTATTTATATTATTATTAATAATAATAATAATATTATTTTATTTATTTTTTTGCTTTTATTTTTGTTTTTGTTTTTTTTATTGTTTTTTTTAAATTAGTTTTTAATTTAATTTTATTGCTTTTTTATAGTTGAATAGGACTGGTATTTAAAAAATCATACAGATACCAATATTGTTAACCAAGTATCATTTAAAGTAGTTTTAAAAAGACTGTGACCAGCCCTTCTCAGCCTCCAGATTTAATGGCCCTGAGGTGAAATCTGAGTCTGAAATCGATGAGCTCCAAATAAGGAAAGGTCTCAGGATCTGAAGTGACTCATCTCTGGGAAAAGGCTTCAGCTGCATCCAAACATCATCAAGCTCCAAACATGCACTTCTCTAAACGCTGTTCACCTTCTGCTCTTCAGAACTGGCCCAGAGCACTGGGTCCCAAAGCGGGGGTCGGGGCCCTAAAGGGGGTCACGAGGCACTGAGTCGGGGTCCCACAGTCTCTGGTGTGGCCTCATTTCTTCAGTTATCAGTGATCCATCTGAACATTGATTAATTGGGGCACATTCCTTTTCGTCGCCTGACCTTCTTATTTTTGGCTCTTTTCCATTTCTTTCTTTTTTACAATACATTATTTCTGTAGGATTAAGGTCAGAGCTTTCCAACCCACTAAAGCCCATATGCTCCGACAAACGCTGACACACGTTTCTGAATCTGCCTCCATTTCCATGTCACAAATGACTCTGAAAACCCAAAGAAAATGAAAAAAACACACTTTCCGTGCTATATTATTTCCATATAATTGTAATGGTCCAGACCTTGTGCTTTTCCCATGTACTCTGCATATGTCGACTGAAAAAACTCCTCCTCCTCCACGATTATATGTGTTCAAAGGCTCTGAATCATCACACAAACATATTTTTATCCTTCAAAACACAAACATCCAGACGTGACAGAGCAGGTACATTTTAATGTTGTTTTCTGGGTCAACAAAAGAGAAATAAGCAAAAGGAGACACTGATGTTTTCAAGCTTTTGTTAAAGAGGTCACAAAAGTTTGCATGGGTCTCTATGGAGGTGGTAGGTTAGGTGCTCCAAAATGAATTGCATTGAATAAACAAAAAAAACGATATATAATTTATTGAATTATTTTCAAAGTACTTTTCCCACATAACCCGTCATTGGTATGGAACTTGGAATCTTTTCTCAGTTTTTCTCAATTGGAATGATGTACCTTTCATCATCAGCTTTGTTTACTGCTCTCCAAATGTAATGTTTATGGTTCTGGCCGAAAAGTTCACATTTTTGCTCTTGGGAATATTATAAGCAGGATACTTTGTTGCATTTGCATAAAAATGGTTTTCTTTTGACAACTTGACCATGCAGTTAAATATGGAAACTCTGCAAGGCTATTTAAATGTATGGTGATGGTAAATGGCTTCAATTTCTATAGCACCTCCAGTAGCTCTCAAGGCGTTTGTATGAGTAATATCTGAGCTGAAC
The DNA here is from genome assembly GCA_011763505.2 of Lythrypnus dalli. Taxonomy (NCBI): domain Eukaryota; kingdom Metazoa; phylum Chordata; class Actinopteri; order Gobiiformes; family Gobiidae; genus Lythrypnus; species Lythrypnus dalli. The sequence goes on along the minus strand of JAADKR020375521.1, from coordinate 4,399 downwards.
TGTGTATAATGATCTCTTTTGTTCAGTTTGTTGATGCTTGCGCCGATTAAACGTTTCTCTTCTGTTTCCTGCTGTCAATGCGTCTTAAGTGCTCGCTGAAACCAGAATTGTCATGTTTTGAGCCGAGCCGTTATCCACTTTCTTCAAACTTCAAGGCTTCGCTCTTCTCAGAAAACGCCACTAATTTCACTCTTTTTCTCCCAAGCCTCTAAAAATATCTCTCATCGTCAGGTAGAGACTCGCTTTTCTGACTTGAGGCTGCCCTTTTTCGAAACATCGCCCCATTTATTTATTATTATAAATGCAAATCATGATTGAGCTGATATTCTGATATTTTACTAAACTGTTTTACCTTGGTATGTTCCATTTTCAGCAAATTATGTCAAAAACCAAGTACAACAGACAAAATTAGGACTTAAACAAGGCACAAAATACTAAATCAGGACCAAAACAAGGAACAAATGAATGATATTGAATCAACAGAAATAGCAAGATACAATTTATAGAATTATTTTCAAAGCATCTAAATTAGACATTTATTTTGGCAGGTCACAAATTTTTCCTTTTTCTTCCAAGCCTCTAAAAATATCTCTAATCGTCAGGTAGAGCTTACTTGCTTTTCTAACTTGGGTTTAAAAAAAGCAGGCTGCCCTTTTTGGAAACGCGCCCCCTTTTATTTATTTACTTATTCACCCTCCAGATCACAAGCCAATCCACGCCGCTCTAAGCCCCTCCCCCTCGGCCGTGTATGGCGTCCCACATGCTTCCCTGCACGACTTTATCAACACATTACAAACAAACACACGTTGACTCCCACTCTCTCTCCTCACCTTCTCCTTCACGTGGAGCGCCACTCTCGCCCTGGCCCCGCCCCCCCGCTGCTCCGGCCTCACGCTCTGCTTATGTGACAGCCAATAATAGCGGCCCATTACCCCCGGCCCGTCGACCAATGGCGGCCCGGGAGCCTGCCCTGCTGCTCCAGATTGCATGTGCTCGACGAAGGCGGCAGCTGCAGGTGAGGAGGAAGGAGAAAGAGAAAGGAAAGGAGGAGGGATTAAGGGATGGGAGGCGGGGATAAGGAGGAAAGGGGGCGGGGCCAGGGGAGTGTAGTTTTGTTTACAGCTGGCGGCCCGAGTGCGAGGCCACGTGTCACGCCGCCGGGAAGCCGGGAGGCCGGCCCCGAGCGGAGGTGCCGTAAGATGGAAATGTGGCGTCGAGGGCAGGAACAGTGTCGGGATTTATGGATCTGAGCAACAGAGTCGGATCAGGATCGGGTTGTTTTAAAAGACTGGCTTTTTTTTATTATTATTAGTTTGTTTTTTTTTAATTATATATATTTCTACTTTATGTTTTTAATTTTATGATATATTAGTTGCAAAACAAATACACAAAAAACAATTGATATAAAATAACCAAAAGCTCATTTACATTAAATCAACTAAAACTTTCAAGACCAAACATCAAAATCAACATGAATTGTGTTTATTCAAGCACTTTTTAGGAAATTGATCGAAGACAAGATGCACATGTTTTTGTCGAATGAACTTACTTTTTAAAATCTTGTGCAATTTTTAAAAATGTTTAAATTGCATTCCTCAAACTGTTCAACGATATCCTTTTGCATTTAATATTCTTATTTTCATGCTTATTTTATCTCCGTTATCATTTAATTTAATATGATATTTATTTACGTTGTCATTAAAATAAAAGGCAAAAATAACCATAAGGGCGTTAAAAAGGTATTCAAAAGTCCTAAATTTCACTTGAACAGACCTGGAGCCGTTCAAACCTTAAAGAGCCGTTCAAAGTATCCGATTCCTTAATGGACGCCACATCACTGAGTCCATGAGTCACAGTGAGAATCCGAGGGTAAAAAATGACTTGAGCTCATGGTGAGTTGAAAATGTGCTTTTATAATTCAATACGTAACACTTTCCCAATATGTAACTAAAAGCTCCTCCTGCTCCTGGACTGAGATAAGTCCAGCATTTGGAAAAAGACACCAAGACACTGTCTCCTTCTTTGGTCCAATGCAAAAATAATCTTGGCTTTAGATCAATAGAACTTTTATTGTCTCAGCTCAGGAGCAGTTATTTTTGGATTAAAATTAGACAAGACATCACAATCAAAGCATGCATTTCTCTCATCCTCACATTCATTATATAACAAACTACAAGAGCTGCCCAAAAAAAGACTTGCAGATAATCACAATTTATAACACAAAGAAAGGAAGATGGCATTAAGGTTGCATGCACAAGACCCAAAATATTAAGAAATGCCTTAAAATACTATTTATAATGCACAATCCCAATATGACCATAATAAAGTGCAGTCAAATTTGCATTCTTCCCTTGTTCCCTTGTTTATCACATTTGTGCTCCTCTATAAAAGTCCAGGAAAAGCATATCAAGATGCAAAAAACATTGGTTGCAATTTACTTTACTGCACAGTGATGATAATATTTTGGAAACTGAAGCCTGAAGTGGTCAGCATTCAAATAAATTTACTGTACATATGCAACATTCTCGTTCCAGGTGAGTCGTCCTCATCCCAGTGATCACCCGGTTCTCTTCCTGTTCCTGGTGGGAGGAGTCACGCCGTCAGAGCTCCGCCTCATCAAAGAGGTCGTCTCCGCCCACAAACCTGCAACACAAGTGAGTGTCACAGAGACCTGTTTATTCTGTTTATGAATATGAAATACTGTATCACTGTTTTCCTGGTTTTATGTTCAAAAATGCATTTCTATTGGCAGATCGTTTTACTCACCAACTCAAACCAAGGACAAATATATTCATTTCAAGTCAGTTTGACCCACTTTTAAATTACTTTTTGCAGAGTTAATAGCTCTGAATGTCAGTCCATTACAGAAGATCAACTTTTACTCTTTTCCAAAATGTTTCTGCTTTTAAAAACAGGGAAAGTGTGTCAAACGAATTGCAAATTTATTTCAAAATGCGTCTGAATTACTTTGATTTTTCCATTTCATGCCTCTTTCTACAAAATGCTACTTAGTAAATGTAGGTCTTCTATAAATAGCCGCGTGCACATGACAAATCTGCACCGCATTTAAGTTTAATTATCACGTCTTGCTATTGTGCATAATTGTATTAGATTTTGACCTAGATTCTGCAGTTTTCATGAGACGTACGGCCCCATAATGTTTTGAAAACTTACAAGGTTATATCAACAAAGTCTTGCGCTGCTAATTAAAAACACTCAGATCTTATCGAGTGTCTGCATTCATCAGTTATGAGTAATTATATTGAATTAAACGCCTCTTTTGGCCCTTTCCCCTGACCTACATTAGAGTTCTGTGTAGGTTCACACAGGGAGACTTCACCTGAGTGACGGGGCATCTGGCTTTATTCTTTTACGTAAACCCTGACCCACATAACCTTTACTTTAGCTTCACCTGAGCATCTGATCTTCACACTGTGGATGCAAAAGGCGCTGTGTCACATCCTGTCGTGGTCAAGGTACACATGGAACTTTTTTGGGCGGAAATTGAAAAAAAAAAAAACTTGAAAACCCCTGCTATTTTGATCTTTTAGTGACCCAGTGGCTTTGGCTGGTTATCATAGTGTCTTTACTTCCGATCCCGGTGACCTTTCTGATGCTCCAGGATCAATGGTCTTCTCTGGTGATGTCCCCTCTTCATGGGAACATTCACCAGAAACCATAGAAATCAAACCATAGAAACCATTGTGATGGAAAGTAAAGGTGCCATACAGACCACCCATTCTTTCTTTCTTTTTCCTTCTTTCTTAATCCTTCGTCTTCCTTCATCTTTCTTATTTTTCTTCCTTCTTCTCTCTTCTTCCTTCTTCTCTTCTCCCTTCTTCCTTGTTCTCCTTCTTCTTCTCTTCCTTCTTTCTTCTTATAATATTGTAATCTCTCCTGTGACTGGATTGATCCACATAAAACAAAATCTAGCTCAGAGTTTACTGTCTTCTCCCCACAAAAATCTCCAAATTTGATATATTTCTTAGCACTATATTAGCAGAAACTGATGGCTTTACCCAGAGACAGAGGATCACCCATTGCTTTTAATCCGCCCTTCACCTCTTTCTGAGATTTTAACATGAGTCACTTTATTAACATGAACCCATCTGATCTGCCCTGACAGTGTGTGGTGCATTCAGGGCCCCTCCGTGCGTTTGTGCTCTTACAAATTGCTGATTTAAGATGCAGCTCAGATGTGAGATATGCAGATCAGAGGCAGGAGCGCGTCGGGTGAAGTGGGTTTTCTCAATAAAAGGGTTTTAAGGAGGTCACGGTAATGAAAGGCCCAAAGGATCAAAGAAGAGAAGACAGTAAAGACACAGAGTGAGAAGTGAAGACAGTAAAGACCCAGAGTGAGAAGAGAAGACAGTAAAGACCCAGAGTGAGAAGAGAAGAC
>JAADKR020375442.1:0-14280 GCA_011763505.2 Lythrypnus dalli | reverse complement strand
GTAGTAAACATGTTCTTTTTGTATAATTTAACGTTGACAAAGTGGATGTTGTGGGCGTTCCTCCTCCTGTGACGCGCAGACGGAGCTGACGGAGCGGAGACGACCAGAAAAATAGACTTGGTCCGTATTTTGCAGAGAGCGACGTACATCAATGGAACGGAGCGGAGACGGAGGATGTTGAATCCGGGGGTCAGCCTGCGCGGCTGCAGCTGCAGAAGGAGACATGACAGAGGAGAAATGTGGGATATGAAAACACCAAAAGTTTTAGTCATGTTGCTGCCAGTGTCGCAAACGCATTTATTATTGCTCATGAGCCTTTCCTAGTCTCCAAAATGCTGCAAATACATAGGCAGAGCCAGGCATTAAGGTGTTCCCTTAATGCAAGTGGTCTGGAGAGGAAGGCGACATGCTAAAGGCTAACGGGCCTTTTTTAGGGCCCCAATCATAAAGCAGGGAGGGACAAGCCAATGACTTGTTCTCTCTGAGCTTGCCACTCAAACTGGGAATTACGGAGAAAAAAAGTCCACATATTATCGTATTAGCTCATGTTATAGCACTAGTTATACTCTGCAGCTGCTGCCTCCTGTCCTGCTCCACCCAGCAGCTGTTCCATCTCTGCTGCTGCCTCCTGTCCTGCTCCTGACTTTACATGTAGATCTGCATCGTGCCATGTCCAGAAGTACTCTGACGACACTGCGATTGTTGCCTGTGTGAAGGGTGGGGATGAGGGCGAGTACAGGGAACTTATTGCTGGTTTCACCTCCTGGAGCAAGGACAATCATTCTCAATACATCTAAGACCAAAAAGATGATTATTGACTTTGGCAGGAAGCCTTCACATCAGCCGGTCAGGATCAATGGAGAGAACATTGAAGTGGTCCACACCTACAGATACCTGGGTGTACACCTTGGTCACAGACTGGACTGGACAGCGCAGGCATGCACCGTGTACAAGAAAGGACAGAGCAGGCTGTTTTTCCTGAGAAGGCTCAGGGCGTTTGACATGTTCAGGGACATGATGTACATTTTCTACCAGTCTGTGGTAGCTAGTGCTGTTTTGTTTGCGGTTGCTTGTTGAGGGGGCAGTATGACCACAAGAGACAGTAACAGGCTGGACAAACTGATTAATAAATGTGTGTCAGTGGTGGGGAGGAAGGTGGACTCTGTTGGAGCTGTGTTGGAGAGGAGGATGAGGACCCTAATGCAGGGCATCCTGAGTAACCCTCTTCACCCTCTGCACGACACCGGGACAGCTCAGAGGAGTAACCATAGCAACAGGGTCCTCTCATTGCGCTGCAGAACTGAACGCTTCAGGAAATCTTTCGTCCTGTCTGCCATTAGGCTGTTTAACCGAGCTGAATGAACTTGTTTTACTGTTGTTTTTATCTGTGTTTTATTGTCGTTTTTTATTTGTGTTCTGTTATTTATTAATGAGCTGCCGGACACCTGAATTTCTTCCACGGGTATCAATAAAGTATTTATCTATCTATCTATCATTGTATTAGCTCCTGTTATAGCACTAGCCGTTGTGTTTACATATAAGTTTATTCAGCCATAAGGCTCTGAGGTTGGGTCTCATAATTTTCAAGTGGGAAATATAGTCGCCTGGAACACACCGTAACAGCAGCATGCAGACGCTTATGACAGAGACTTGTATTGGCGAATAAACGGCTCTGGACGGTCGTTTACCACGCCTCATTTTAGCTTCTTCCCCAGACTAAATCTCACTTATGATTTAGTCACGTGTTAGCCAGGCTATATTTTAGACTGATATGGCACTAAAACACCTTGAAGATAGTTTGGAGCTGTGTCCTTTATGACCTTATAAGTAAAGAGAAGGATTTTCAATTTAATTCTAAACTCAACAGGAAGTCAATGGAGAGACTTGAGCACAGGAGTAATGTGCTCCCTTCTATTTGTCTTTGTTAATAATCTTGCAGCTGCATTTTGAACAAGTTGAAAACTTCTCAGAGAACTTTTTGGGCACGCAGCAAGCAGGGAGTTGCAATAGTCGAGCCTTGACGAAACAAATGCATGAATAAGCTTTTCCACATCACATTTGTTAAAAAAGTGAAAGTGAAAAAAATTAAGTTCTGCTGTTCAGAGAAGGACTAGCAATGTTTGTAAATACAACTCCAAATTAATTTTTTTAAATGTAAGTTTAATACAAAGTGACAGTAGCAATGAGTGAAAAAGCCTAAGCCTGCTTTGAATCAAAAGCAACTGGCTTAAAGCTAAACCAGTGGTTTTGCAATAGGACATTAAAAATCAAATGAATAAAACAAGTTGTATTTGTATGAATGGAAGCTTTATTAATGTAGGTAGTAAATGTTAAACTTTCGGCTATTAAAAAACATCACATTCAGTTACTAATCATATCGGCCTGTATACTTCATCAACTTCTGGCCTTTCCAACCCCTTTCATATCGGTATCAAACCTCAAAATCCATATCGGTCAGGCCTGAATACAGATGCTGATGTGTTTCCTGAAGCCTTCGTGGTACCACCCACAAGCCATTTGTCCTGGAAACGGTAGCAAACAAGAGTAGAGTATAATTGCATACTGCATGCTAATCCACACTGGGCTGAAGCATGCTAGTTACTTGAAGAAAAAAGGCATTTGAGAACCACTGGGTTGGGTTTCTCTTCATCATGGGCTTGTCATGGGAGTGTATAAGAAGGTTCTCTGCGTGTTATTCTGAAGTGCATCTGCTGATGGCCAGTCAGATGAAAAACGTCTTTCTCTACTGCATTACTGAAGGATACATGAATGAAACCATTTTGTGACGTATCTCTCCGTGTGTTACAGGTGCGTCTGTTGATGGTCAGTCGGATGGCTAAGCCGGAGGAGGTGCTGGTCGTGGAGAACGATCAGGGCGAAGTGGTGCGGGAGTTTATGAAGGACACAGACTCCATCAACCTCTACAAGAACATGAGGGAGACGCTTGGTACGAACATAAACAACAGGGTTCTTCAACACATGGAGCAATAGATGAGATTAGCAAAAAGTCTGGGCTTTTCTCATTAGACTGTTAATATTTATGTTTTTGTTTATTTAAATATATGTTTAACCTTTCCATGCTCTGTTTATTCTCCTCAGTGTACCTGACCCACTTGGACTATGCCGACACAGAGCGCATCATGACAGAGAAGCTCCATAACCAGGTGAACGGCACTGAGTGGAGCTGGAAGAACCTGAACACGCTTTGCTGGGCCATTGGCTCGATCAGCGGTGCCATGCACGAGGAAGACGAGAAGAGGTTCCTTGTCACCGTCATCAAGGTAACGTGGCAGACCATACAGGATTTGCTTTTTGGGTCTTTTACTCTCTCATCAAAAACAGACATACAGTACTATTTGGCTTCTTTCATGCAGTTCGGAGTATGTTTGTTTTGATTAATTCTTCTGCTGCTGAAGCTCCATCTGTATTTCCTGAATTTATTGCACTGTTGATGGAACACAGTCCTTCAAAATGTTAAAACCCATAATCCATCAGCAGCCCATTCTGAGCAGGTCTGTGCTCACTTTTTTAAATATTTTGTAATATGCCATTCCAACTCTTGCCTGCAACGGGGGTTCCAGGCCAATTCCCAGGGGGACTGTCTGGGAGCAATACTTGCAGTAACAGAGCATCGCTTCCCTTGTTCTCAAACTGCTACACGCCTGGATACATCAGCTGTCACCATTGACCGAAACATTTAGTAAACAACAGCGATTGTTCCCATGTAATACAGTGTTTCAGGTGAAATACTAATACAAATGCCAGTTTAACATCAGTTTTCATTTTTGATGTGTTGAGGTGCTCTTTGTAAATATATAGAAAAAAAGTTTTTAAATCCTTGTACTTCTGTATACTCCTGAAGCTACTTAATGCACGCTGTATTTTCTTTCTCAATTACCGGTATGTTTTTGGTGAAAAGTGTGAGTGAGTGGTTAGTGGTGGCCGGAGGGTCCGTTGGCGCAGATGTTACAGCCATGCTTCTGTCATTCTGACCCAAAGAGCTGTACAAATAAGATTTCCTTTCAGCCTTCAGAGGACATGCTACAAAGTTTTTTTGACTCTCAGCAGCGTCAGGTTAGCATACACAGGATGTACAGCGCTGACATTACTGAGCTTCTGCCGTGACACTGGTTTTTAAGAAACCCAAGTCGTGCAAACACGAGCAGAGGGACGGAGTCAGTGACTGAAGTGTGCCAGTGCAGCAGAAAGACAGTTTTCCAGGACCCTCTGAATGTTCTGTGCATCTTTTTCTTGCAGGACCTGTTGGGACTGTGTGAGCAGAAGAGGGGGAAGGACAACAAAGCCATCATTGCATCCAACATCATGTACATTGTAGGCCAGTACCCACGCTTCCTGCGAGCGCACTGGAAGTTCCTCAAGACTGTGGTCAACAAACTGTTCGAGTTCATGCACGGTCAGACACAAAACCATTATCAAGTTGGCTCAGTCATAGCATTATTAATTTCAACTTATTTTTTAATTAGTTTTCATTTCAGTTGTTTGTAGCAAATGTAATTCGGTGCTTGTTGAGATTTAGTAACTCTTTTCAAACTGAACAAAAAAAATCCAAGTAAGTTTAGTTAAAGTTCCGAGTTTGGTCAGCATTATAAAAATGTTTTATCAAGTTTCACTGTTTCATGGGGATTTTCCAAAATGTTGAGGCTCTTTAAAACTCTTGGAAATCTTAATGTATTTAATCCCCTGTTTTCATTTGTATTTTGCTTTTATGAATCGACAAAAATATCAGAAAATTTTAGACATCGTTTTATACTTAGTAAGTACTTCCAGTAATTCAGTTTTACTCTAATTTTAGTAACTTTGTTATATTTTAGGACAAGTTTGACCCCAAAAATGCTTTTTCTTTGCCTATTTTCTATTTATTAATATTGCTTACAGCACTGTGGGTTCCCATGGCCTTCCCATGGATCTATGCTGGAGGAGGGATTTGTAGAAAAGTGATTTTTAAGTGTTTTTAGAATTAGTGACACTTTAAAGTTTGAAGTAGCCATTAAAGTCTCTCTAAGATCTAGTACAATAATTATAACCACATTTTTGTTTTGCTTTTTATGAGTGTATTTTCAATCTCCATTTGAATACCTTTTCCCTCAGAGACCCATGATGGCGTCCAGGACATGGCGTGCGACACATTCATTAAAATCGCTCAGAAATGCAGACGCCATTTTATCCAGGTCCAAGTTGGAGAAGTCATGCCTTTCATTGATGAGATTCTCAACAACATCAACACCATCATCTGCGATTTACAACCACAACAGGTCAGAAAAAACTGTCACAAACTGGAAAACCTTTAGTCCTGATTTCAACTTGGTGTCGTCACCAAAAGTCTGATTTTATTTCTTGAAAAATAAACTTTAAAGAAGATTTTTTAGAGTTGCTTGTGATAAAAACCTTTCTAAAATTGTGTGTGCATGTATTAAGGCGAGATGCTGCAGAGATATCAGTTTGAAATGTTTGCTGTAAACCACTGATATGAAAATAAAAAATTAAAGCATTTTTTTAATCTATGGTTTCTGCAAAAAAAATTAAATAATGGATTGAGCTGTTGAGTTAAATGAAGACTTGAAAATTAGCACTAGTTATACACTCGTTTCGCATCACATTAGATTGACTTGCAATGTCCCTGTCAAATAAAAAAATAAAAATATACAGTGGGCAAGTGCATAACTTTGGGCACCACAAAAAAAAAAAAAAACTCTATTTAGTAGATGATCCTTTTGCAGAAATAACAGCTTCTAAACACTATAGCTTCTAATTAGACTGGGCATGGACAGCTCTCTTTAAGTCACACCATAGATTTTAAATAATATTAAGGTCTGGGGACTGAGATTGCCATTCCAGAACGTTGTACTTGTTCCTCTGCATGAATGCCTTAGCAGATTTTGAGCAGTGTTTTGGGTCGTTGTCTTGTGGAAAGATTCAGCCCCGGCGCAGCTTCAGCTTTGCCACTGATTCCTGGACATTGGTCTCTAGAATCTGCTGATATTAAGTGGAATCTATGCGTCCTCAATAAGATTCCCAGTCCCTGCCCTGGCCACACAGCCCCACAGCAGGATGGAACCACCACCAAATTTTACTGTAGGCAGTAAAGGTTTTTCTTGGAATGCTTTGTCCTTTTTCAATCATGCATACCGCTTCCTGTTATGGCCAAATAAGTCACTTTTGAAATCAGTAAAATTTATGCACCTGCCTAATTTTGTTCAAACAATTATTGCACACTTTCTGTAAATTCTATAAACTTCCTTTCACTTCTCAAATATCATTGTGTTTGTCTCCTATGTGATATATAAGAACCAATGATTTATAAAGGAAAATCATGAAAATTAACAAGGTTGCCCAAACTTTCACACCCCACTGTAAATTAAAAAAAGTTAGGTCTAAAGTCCTGATTTTAATATGTGATTTATTAGTTCCAAAGCTGGTCTCAAGGTGAATATTAGATGTTTTTAGTTTGTAAAAAAGCTAGTTAATTGTGAAAACAATGGTGAAAAAAGTGTATTTATGTATCAACATTTCAACTCAATAAATTAAACTAGTAATTCGGTATACAAGTATCCCTCTGAGAAAACTATCAAAATTTGTGGCATCTAGGTTTTAACATGTGCAGATGTCGTCGCCACCATAGAAGAAGCAGCGTTCGAGTCTGATCATATGAGTACAGTTAACAAGTCGACTAATTCGATAAGCTTTTCAGAATTGTGTATCCTGTTCAATGTATTTTTTTCTGTAGTCTTTAGCATTTAGCATCAAATATTGCAAGTTAAGAATGATCCAGGCGTTTTGAGCTGTTGTCAACAATCGACCACATTGAGGTCATGCCAAAGCCTCATTAGAAATCATTAATGAATGCATAGATAGACTAACGGACTTGTATAAAAATTAGCATAGAAAAGTGTCCTCAGAGCCAAGTTTCTGCTTTTTCTGAGGTCTGACACATATTCAATGGCCACTAAACTTAATTTTGTAAAGTAAATGATCACTGAAGAAATCACTGAAATTTAATAAATGCCATTATACATGCCACATCTCACCAGACTTTAATACAGAGCTTGGCTTCACCATTCATTCAACTCCAACACATCCGGGATGCTGTATCCAAACAAGTGAACACATTTACAGGTGCAGACTTTGATAGCTATCTGCGGTTCTATGATTTCTGTGGTTTGCTACAAGGAGAGAGAAACTGCATTTTGAGAAAATGCCCTCCCATGTTACATTTTCCCCATGTAAATAAACACAACAAGTCAATGTGAAGACAGTGATTTTGTTTAGTTTTGTTTCCAGGTGAATATGCAAACTGGCCCTTGACCTGAAAATGAAAACAAAAGAGAAAACGGAAGTAGTTGTCCCTGCAGTGTGTTAAAAGCCTCTATTCTGTGGTTGTTCTTTCCAGGTGCACACATTTTACGAAGCTGTGGGGTACATGATCGGAGCCCAGACGGACCAGGCCGTTCAGGAACATCTCATTGAGAAATACATGTTACTGCCAAACCAAGTGTGGGACAGCATCATCCAGCAGGCCACCAAGGTGAGACACTGCACTTCATTATGACCAAGGTTCTTTTCACAATTGGTTTATTAAAACAGATGTATGCCAGCTGATCTCCTTGGTAAAGCTGGAAGGTCCACGCCATACCAAGGGTGCCCACACTTTTTAGGCATGGGATCAACTTCCAATGCCAGCAAGGACCAGAGATCTACCTACAGATTTGTATGAAGGGCACACGAGGGGGAAGTTTTTTCAGAGTTATTGTTATTAGTTAAAAATTACAATGTTTTGAAAAAAACCTCAACAAAAATAAAGACATTTTCAACGTGATAAATCCAGCCTACAAGTGATAATGTATCATCTCAGTTCAAGGAGCCTATAAACAGCAGTTTATAATGACTCCTACTCTTTTACCATTGTTTGAGTGACAGGAGCTTCATGGTAACGCTCAGGGGAGGGGCCTTAGAGTTGACAAAGTCAGCTGTTTTGGTTTCTTCTAACAACAACAAACTGCTCTTTGTAGGACAGAAACAGTGGTGTGGATGCATTGTATGACTCTCCTCTTCTTTTCTTGTTTCTTTGCGTGTGCATGTGGGCGAAGCATTGCCGTCTTTCACGTTGAGCTGCAGTTGTAACACTGGCCGCAGTGATGTGCAGCTACAGGCGGGACCAGGAAGGAAAGAGGCTGAAATGCGCCTGTGACGGTCATTATTGCGTTTATAGCTCGCTGGCGCGTCACGCTTGTGTGCATTTCCGCATATAACCTGAATCTATCAGACGGTCGTGCAAATGTGAGCAAGACAATCTGCAGAGATAGGACTCTGTGATCTACTGGATTTGTGTGAGCGATCTACTGGTAGCTCGCCAGCGACGCAATGGGTACCCCTGCTGTAGATTAATAAACTGCTTCCAATGGACTTAAAGTAGGCACAAGCTGAGCAACATTTACATGTCATCTTTAATTCGCAAGAGGGCTTTTTGTTGTGCATTCTCAGACCGGTAAGCTAATCACAGCTGCTGTTCATTCATTATCATTTTGAAGGGGAAAAAAAAAAAAATCTGCTTTAATACAAGAACTCCCCGAAGCACGCCTTTTGGCTTTTTTAAATGCCATGCCCAGAGTGCAGTCTAATGGCGGGTTTCTCATTTTTTCTCATTTATTTTATTTTCGCACACACAAAAAATATATATGTACATAACTCAACTTCCGTGAGCCTGTGGTTTACAGTGGCCATCTCTGCTTTGAAGTCATGGAAATCTTTTCTAAAGTCTCGCAGCTCCTCCAGCACAGTCATTAGCGATGCATCCGATGTGCTCGGGGACCTAGCTTTAGCTTCTTGGTTAGCCTCCGCCGCGCTTACGGTGCGCTCTTCGTCCCGTCCTTCTCCGTTTTGTGCCTTTGGCCAACCATCTGTCTTTCCCATGGCCGTCCTGTGTATTCCTCCTCTGTTTGTATGAATTAAGTAAAGTTTGTCTCGTGTACGGGAGCTTACGGTTTAAGCAGCCATGCAGGACGATGACGTCACCAGCTGGACACCGCTCTTCTGACCATAGCTGTTGGTGCTCCATCTGCGGCGTATGGTTGTATGGGGCTGTGGAGCAGCATCTCCCTGACCAGTTTTTCACGCCATACTGTCCCGTCCTTTGCCTTCTGCGTTGGATTATTATATTTTTTGGCTCTTTGGAGCCATTTGGACCTCTGGGCATTCTAGTGTTAAGATGGGTCTTTATTTTGAGTGGCACATACCTGTGGTTGTTGTATTTGCTGTTGCCTCGTACAGTAAAAAGCTGAGAAAGGCAGGATAAATGAGCAGATTGTAGCTCTGTGAGTTCAGATTCAGTTCATTTTGACATTCTTTAGAATCATTATCCAATATGGCGGTGGGTGGTGTGTTTTGTCATGTGACACAAATAAGCGCTTTGAAACCTTATAAAACGAAATGTCCTCTAAACAGGTCAGGAAGGCCCAGGGGAGAGTTTGACAATTGTCACGTGTCTCTGTCCTCAGAACGTGGACATCCTGAAGGACGCAGAGACCGTGAAGCAGCTCGGCTCCATCCTGAAGACCAACGTTCGTGCTTGTAAAGCTGTAGGACACCCCTTCGTCATCCAGCTGGGACGCATTTACCTGGACATGCTCAATGTATACAAGTGCCTGAGTGAGAACATCTCCGCCGCCATCCAGACCAACGGTGAGGAACGTCCCACTTCAGCCGCACGCACATCCAGACGAGGAATGCACAGATGCCACTTTTTTCTTAAACCAATACAAGTACATGTACTTGACTTTCATTTGAGTACTCGCCCATATGAGTACAAGGCATTTTCTTCAATGTTTTATGTTTTTAATTGTTTCTGAGGCTTCACTTTGTTAATTTATTGAAGTGCAAATAACATGTTTAAATTCTTTTATAAATCTAACCCAGGTACAAGAGGCTGTACATAACTTGGTACAACATGGGGAACAGGTTGGAGTTGTTCATGTCAAAATGCAGATGTTTGGACCTGGGTCATGATATGATTTCTGGGCCTATCCCACATAACAGTCCAGGGACCAAACCTCTCCATCATGGCCCAGAGTTAAGACCCACTTTCTCCTAACCCCAATGTTGTCCATCACACATGTCTTGACTATTTTCATTTTTCTCGTAACGCAGAAACCTGTCTAAAGCATTTGTGGATTTTCTATTTGGTTATTCTTAAAACGTGAATTTCCCGTAGAGAATGTGGCCCATGCCCTCCACCTAAAATTAAAACATCAACAAATGTGGTGATCATAGCCAGTGGTTGATGTATGAAAGGGGAGCCTACAAATCTTGTTAAAAACATTATTTCGATGCCCGATCAATTTTATAATTTGAAATGTTTGTGTAAAAATAAACTGTTGTCAATGCAGTGCAATGCGGCAAAGGCTAAGTTTGGAGCTCCTCTTGCTGGCAGCCGTGGGAATGGCACTTTATAAAACCTTTTACTTAGATTTTCAGTGTTTGTGGCTTCAGCACAACCTATAAAAACTGGTTCTCTATTGAGTCTTGTTGGCCTAAAGGCTTTAAAAATGTAGAAAACAGTTCTGGGTTTTAACAATGTAGCAATTGTAATGAAGTATAAAACAAAACACTGAACCATAGAAGAAGAAACACCTAAATTAACAGGATTAACCCTAGTTTGACCCACTGCGAGAAAGTAAGTGAAATACTACTCCAGGGGTCTCATTTATAAAGCTCACTATGCACAAAATGAGGTCCAAACTTTGCGCAGCCGCTCCTCTATGCTAAAACAGATATATATAGAAAACAAATTAAAGAGCAACTCACCCCCACATTAAGTTTTTTTTGCTGATGAACTGTATAAACGGATGTTTAATAGCCTTGTCTACATGTCCTACTCAATAGTTTGACATTTTGGTGCATAGTTTTTTTTGTTTTTTTTTTAAGTTTTTTTGTGCTGAAAACCGTCTGCGTGCCTCCACCTACAGGTGAAAAACGGGTACTGCATTTGAATTTCTATTTGTCTTTCTAATTAGCCTTGTGTTTTATTTGACAACACCATGCGATTCTGACGTCAGCAGCCCGACTTCCGTCAGGACTAAAAGTGGCTCAGCCTTAGGAGCCAGTTGGAAGAGGAATAGCGAACATTGCGTGCGTATTTTTTACCAATTTTCAGGTTAGCTATCTATGAGCATAGCATAGCACAGCACATCGACCGCCCCCTGGGTCCTCCAGGCGACGCCCCCTTGAAGCACAATTTTCAAATGGTTGTGAGGGGCGGAACTAGCATCTAGCAGGGGGTGAGTTACTTTTTAAGCATGAAACATTGCGCTTTACAACGCTAACAAAATAGCTGCCGTCCGATCTCTGCACTTTTCAGAAACACAGCAAAGAATCGAAGAGAGGAGAAGAAACCAAACCACTGCCTCTTCACATCTGAACAGAATCACTGCCTCCTCTTCTCACCATCCGAACCGAACCACTGCCTCTTCTTCACATCTGCATTTGGCTAAATCAAATGTCCCACAGAGTTTCTCATGAGGGATTATGTATGCTAACCTTGCCACTTGGCAAATAAAAATGAGACAAACGGCTGTCTTAAGGCTCTTCTTTACGCCCTAAATGGGTTTTTCCCAAATAATTGATGGACTGTCGTGGACATAACAATACGTGTGATCAGAGAAGCAGGGTTTCCCTGAGCCACTGTCCCGCTGCTGCATTTGTACCTCCCCCTGTGTCCTGCTGCTGCCTCTTCACCTCCCTATCTGTCCCGCTGCTGCCTCAGCACCTCCCTCTATGTCCCGCTGTTGCATCTGCACCTCCCTCTGTGTCCCGCTGCTGCCTCTGCACCTCCCTCTATGTCTAGATTTTGCATCTGCACCTCCCTCTGTGTCCCGCTGCTGCATCTCCATCTGTGTCCCACTGCTGCCTCTGTACCTCCCTCTGTATACTGCTGCTCCATCTGCACCTCCCTCTGTGTACTGCTGCTCCATCTGCACCTCCCTCTGTGTCGCTTTGCAGTGTCTGTACCTCCCTGTGTCCCCCACGTCAGTGACACCTGCTCATTACCGCATCATGTTTAGGGATATCTCATTCAGAAGTTACTTTGCATTGTCCTTTTATGGTGAAATGGAGGCGTGCAGTGGGCGTGTCGAGAGTGCGTGCAGCTGTGTGCAAGGTTTTATAAATCAAATATTTATTTTGTATAAACAAAAAATATATATATATATAATTATTTAAAAAACGTCAGAGTCTGACGTACAGTTTTATAAACTAGGCCCCAGGTTTGTTTGTGAAGAGGAAACAACGTACATTTCGCCTGACCTGGCCCCTTTACAGCTCTGTCTCTGCCATATGTTTTGTTGTTATTCTGTATAAATCAGTGTGAACAACCCCTCATCTCTTTTTGTGCAGGTGAGATGGTGACGAAGCAGCCACTGATTCGCAGCATGAGGACGGTTAAACGGGAAACACTCAAACTGATTTCTGGATGGGTCAGCCGCTCCAACGACCCACAAATGGTAAGAGTAATCACATAGACCTGGAAAAAAGTTTCAGTAGTTTTGCAGTTATAAACAGTGCTGAACAAAGTACTTCCATTCATAGCTTGAGTAGATACGATAGATCAAATGCTGTTCCAATAAAAGTAAAAGTTGCTCAGTCATATTTTTACTGACGTGAAAGTACTTGCCGGTAAGTGTTTGCTGTGAAAAATACTTAAGGTCAGATACAGTAGGTGAAAATATCAATTTTTCGCGCAGTGATCAAATTTTTATTGAGTTTTTAAAAGGTCAAACTCGCCCTTTGTGGTGTGTATTTTATAGGGGTGTAACAATGCATCATGTCATAATGCCAAAGTCACAACGTTTTAGACTATAGTTTATATTTGAGTAGCTCTGTGGCATGTCACGCGTGTCTTCAAACGCACGTGTTTCAACATCACTTGCCGCTAAACTGAAGGCTACTCAGGATCCTCAGAGTTGCAAAGATACAGCCTTCAAAAACACATAAAGTCAGAATGGCTTTCTCTTTGGTTCTTCTGAAGATACCCAGGTTGTGGTGAGATATAGATCCAGTGCAGAACACATTGTTAAAGTCAAAATCCAATGATGGTCATTTTTCTCCTTCTTCACGCCCTGTCATGGAAAAAACAGCAACTTTATTTTCAACATGTAAAAGCATAACGTTATCCAGAAACATGAGCCAAAAGTGTAATGCTCTCTTCTACCATGCATCTATTGAAAGTGAAACCAGAAACCTAAGACTTAACGAGCGCATGGCCCTGCATGGGACAGTGTGCTGCTCCTGTTTACTCTGGGACATTAAGATTTTGTTTTGTATTCAGAGCCCAGGGGCATATGTTATCATGAAGAAGTTTTGAAAAATGGTAAAGCATTACCAATTATATTCTTTATAAATGCAGAGCTCATAAATACTGCCTAAGAAGAAGCATTTACAATATTATTATTTCAAAAACCTTAAAACTGTTTAAAAAACTTTTCAAAAAAAATAAAAATGTTTTATTAACACGGATTACAAATTAAAGTAAACAATAAATAATTATCTAAATAATTGATTAAAATGCTTTTATATGTTTTTTTCTAATTAAAAGTAAAATGTTTTTTACATAGTACTTCTGCAGCGTGATGCACTGGACTGCGGGCCCTGCACTGTGATCCGAGCCAAAGTCAGAGAAATTCAGGAAGTTACTTTGACCGTTGCTATGTCTCTTCTTTTCCTACACACTCCCATTCACATATGTTGTCAGGATTTTCATTCAAGTGTCGTACGTCACATCCCTTACATATATAATAAAAATGTGGTAATTTCTTCTCTGCCAAATTTCTGAAGGCTTAGAAAGCGTTCTGCGTATGCGCTTGCATTCCTACACAAAAGAGCTCAAAAAACAATCATTTTAACTAATAAAGCAACAGAATAAAACTATGTATTGAAACCTGGTTCAATCCATTATTTAGATCTTATTGCTGAGAATCTATAGCCTGCGAACACCCACCGATTCTCGCACTGCATTTCATTTCTCTCTGAGAAGCGGTCTGGAAAGTCGGACAACGAAAAGCCGATGAGTTATACTCTGAGCTTGTAATTTTCTTGTGCTTCCATATCAAAAATGGCAGCAAACATGAAGCTCTCTTTCGATGTAGCTTTAGACCGTGTTTTAAAAATAATACCGTAAAATGTGGCCTATATGCCACACCTGCGTAAGAGCCGCATGCTCTATTTTTAGAAAGAAAATCAATTTTGTACTTGTATAGGCCGCACCCCTATTAT
>JAADKR020375194.1:0-14282 GCA_011763505.2 Lythrypnus dalli | reverse complement strand
CAAATAGAGAGGCTTAGTGCTTGTGTAAAAGACATTAAGAATTGGATGACTGTGAACTACCTCTTGCTTAACCTAGACAAAACAGAGGTTATTATACTAGGTCCCCAAAGACTGAGAGACTCTGTCAGAGCAGATTATCACCCTTGACAATATTAGTGTATCCTCTCATTCTACTGTCAGAAATCTTGGAGTCTTATTTGACCAAGATCTTTCGTTTAAAGCACAAATAAACCAGGCCTGTAAAACAGCAATCATTCACCCATGAAACATTGCTAAAATAAGAAACATTTTGCCTAAATGTGATGCAGAAAAACGTATTCATGCATTTGTTTCATCAACTTGTTCAAAAGGCAGCTGCAAGATTATTAACTAAGACAAATAGGAGAGAGCACATCACTCCTGTGCTTAAGTTTCTCCAATGGCTTCCTGTTGAGTTCAGAATTAAATTCAAAATCCTTCTCCTTACTTATAAGGTCATAAAGGACAAAGCTCCAGTCTATCTTCAAGACGTTTTAGTGCAATATCAGCCTAACAGAGCTCTTCCTCGAATCTGTAAAAGCACAATTGGAGATAGAGCCTTCAGCTATCAAGCTCCAGTTTTATGGAATCAGCTTCCAGCTCATGTTAAAGAAGCAGATACAGTTTCAACATTCAAGACTTGGCTTAAAACCTTCCTTTTCGAATTAGCCTATGTTTAGGTCAGCCTCAACTCTAAACCCACATCCTGAAGCTGCCCTAGGAGTAATAATGCTGGGGAAAGTATGGTACATTGAGCCCTGTCCTCTTGTTCTTCTTACTCTATAATCTGTGTCTTGAATTTGTTGCACAATTGCATTTGATTTTTAGTCAGTTCATTGCTATCCACATGATGTCCCCTGTCTCCTGTCCCACTTTCCCTGTGGAGTGGGACATGTTTTTCAGGTGACTTTCATGATGGACTTCAACTCCTGGGTCCTTCGTGATGGACTTCAACTCCGGAGTCTCCGGTGATGGATTTCAGCTCCGGATCTCTGGTGATGGACTTCGACTCCGGGTCTCTGGTGACTACTTCAGCTTCAGGGTCTCCAGTGAGGACTTCAGCTTTGGGCTCTCCAGTGATGACTTCAGCTTCGGGGTCTTCAGTGGTGGACTTCAGCTCCGCAGTGTCCGGTTGTATCTGGCCAGCCTGGTCACACTTACAGCCCCTTGAGGCAACGCATGTTGTGAATCAGGCTATACAAAACTTACTTGATTGATTGATTGATTCCGGACCCCGTCCTTACTCTCTTTTTAAGCCATTTCATGGATATTTTAAAGATGAGATTTTAAATATTATGAATCGCTCATTTCAGCTGCCTTTAAAGAGGCAGTGGTGAGCCCCCTGCTGAAGAAGAGCAATTTGGATTTTAATGATTATAATAGTTTTAGGCCAGCATCTAACTAGCCATTTTTAAGCACGATTTTAGACAAACTGATTTTCATACAGCGGAGTGATTTTATTAATTCACAAAATGTGCTCGAGCAATTACAGTTGGGATTTAGGGTGAACCACAGCACTGAGACTGCCCTTTTAAAGATTTTAAAATATTTTTAGATTAGATTATGAATCTAAGAGGCTGACAGTGTTGGTTCTACTGGATCTGAGTGCTGCCTTCAACACAATGGACCACACTTTCCTTTTATCCTGTTTAAAGCCGATCGGCCTCTCTGTGAGATAAGAGAACCATTTGTGGACAGCACCAGACAGGACTTTGTGCCCCAGGGTTCCATTTTAGGCCCATTGCTTTTTAACCTTTATGCTGCATGCTCCCGGCGAGGCGTCTTTTTTGTTCTACGGCCCTTGCCTCTGGAACAGTCTGCCGGAGGGGCTCAGAGCTGCTGAGAATGTTCAGGCTTTTAAAACCAGACTCAAGACTCACCTTTTCAGTATAGCTTTTAACTAATATTGTTCATGCAATAACTTAGTCAGGTATTTATTTTGTCTATATATTTTAGTAGTCATTTATTAATATGCTAATGGCCTCTTTTTATTTTTTTATACTGTGTTTTAGTTATTTTATTATCACTTCCCAGTGTTTCCTCTGAGGGACTCCTCTGCCCCGGGGTTAATGGCCAGCTGTGACTGCCTGGTGACGTCTGTGCGTGTAGATTTCTCAATTTCAGCCTACATCATATAATGTGTCGGTTTATTTATATGTAAAATCCACCCTCCCTCTGCTTTTTTCATGCCTTTTGTATGCCCTCTCAAAGTTGGACAGATCCCCAAAACCCACTTTTGACCAGACAACACATCCCTGAGATGGTTTCATCAAGAGCCATGGTCAGCAGTACATTTTATTTGTTACAGCACTTCCAGTCAGCCAGCTCACTTTTTCATACCAGGACAACTGAAAAGACCTGTTACTTTTCCCCATCTTTTGCACCAAATTAATGTGAGGAGTTGATCTGCCCTCCTGTTTAACTCTAAGGGCAAGATCTTGACGGCGAAGGCGCAGAGCCTTAGCGCAGGGCGCAAAGCGTCGGTGCAGATACAAGGCGCACCTTCTCGTGATTGTGGCGTGCGCCGCATGAGACTATGACTCTAAACTATGACTAGTTATCAGCCGTGAGCCATTTGGTACCGCCCGCAGAAGAAGAAGATGACAGGAAAATAATAGTGACCCAGACCTGAACCATTACCAGACGCAGGAATCCGACGTGAACAGAACCTGCGTTCTTTTGCACTTATTCACAGCGAGGAAAGAGCTTTCACAGTGCTGCAGCCTCGTGCACTTTCACTGAGTATTTAATCTTTCTCCACTTTCACTGGACACCACAGGCTTTATGTAAATGGACCTGAGCTGAGAGATGAAAGAGCGCTGCGCACTGACACGTCCGTGCGCGCACTGTCCGTGCACGCAATGTCCACACTTTATAAACGTGATTCAGAAGCAGCACGTGTCCGCTATACCCCCCTGCGGAAAACATATCTAATCTGGGTCATTATCTGTTATTTTCCTAATATATGGCCAGTGGTGACTGCGCTCTCACACACTTCACTCCGCTTCTTTTGGTTTGAGTGACACCCTCAGGTCCCACCCACGTCCCGCACATGTCCAACCCAATGAGTGCGTCTGTGCTGCGCCCTGAAGATCGCAATCAGCGCCTGTGTGTGCGCCTGCGCTAAGGCTCAGTGCCGTGCGCCTTTGTCATCAAGATCTCACCCTATGTTTTTCTCCATAAGGAAGACTATCAAATGGCTTCGCCAAAATCTGGTCCACAACATTCAAAGTGTCTGCCATTATGTGCAGCTTGCTACCTAGCTAGTTGGCACTGGTGCGAGGCTCGTGTTGTGTGCCGCCTGTGAGGGCTTTGTGACGGTGGAGAAAAGCTCAGCACCCGCTGTCCCGTAGGGACAGAAACTGCGATAAGAGACAGACAGAAAGAGTGATAGAAGCCAGTCTCTAAACACAAGCAGCTACACAAAAATAACTAGAAATAACAGCTCGATTTGCCACTTGTCGTTTTTCACAAAGAAAATGACGCAAAGATGTTGAGAAAAGTCTCCTGTTCAACTCGGAAACGGGAATGAAGAAAATGTTCCCACAGCAGCGCGGATGTTTACACCAAAAGATTGCTGATTCGCTCAATTCGCTGTCAATCAAAAACGGATTCAGGCTCAGACAGATCATCCAATCATCATGCAGAAGTTCAGCGTCCGAGCCGACCGAGCCCCGCCCACTGTCCCATAGGCATCCGGGGGCGGGACAAAGCACAGCATTTATCCAATGACTTGTCTCGTTTGGCGGCACATTTGCGTCACTATTGAAGGCAGTGGACTTCTCAGCATCCGCACTGTTTAAAGCCCTGGAAAACTAAAGCCGCGTCATTACCAGTGATAAGCAGCTGATTCAGAACAAAAGTTGAACGCATTGTAGCGCATATTTAGTCAATGACATGTGCACACAACAGTTTATATTTGATCACTTATTTTTTGGACATTTTAGGGGAAGCTCAGCTTCCCTTGCAGTCTTAGAGCAATCGCGACTGTTTGAATTATATCCTGTGTTGTACTTCATGCTGCACCTGTGAATGAGAAGTGCTTTACAAATAAAGCTTGATTGTTGATTGAAGAACTTGCCCTGCACACAACTGCGAATAAACTTGCGCCAGGCTTGCTGGGCACTTTTTTGTATGCTTTATTTTTACTTCCCGTCCTGTGTCCAGAAACGTTAAACCCAATGCACTCTCTGCAGCTTTCTCCCACAGATTTCTAAGAATACAGTGACACTATCCTTTCATCTACCTGTGTAGTGGCAGCTATTACCTGGGAGATTGAATCGGCAGTGAGAGTGGCTCAGCAACACCAACCAGACCCCGGGAATGGACCTATTATTTGTGCCTGACTGTGTTCTTCAGTGGGGTCATGTCTCCAAATTTGCACTTTTGGTGGCCCAACATGGATAATGTCTTCAAGAAATACGTATCTGCCAGCACTGTTTGCGTAAGACGTCCCATCGTCGACCTCAACCCCTGTCTATTCAGTCTCGTCCATGTTCCACATTGATAACTACTGTTGATCACTTTTCTAAGTCTGCCCGTTTCATAGCCTTTCCTAAGCTCCTTGCAGCATTGGAAACTGCCACTACTGTAGTTGAACAGGTCTTCCACCTGCATGGTATTCCCCTTGAGTTTTCGACAGAGGTCCCCAATTCGTCTCCCAGGTCTGGAGGTCGTTTTGCAATGCACTTGGAGCCTTTCTTCAGGTTTTCATTTCAAACCAATGGGCAAACAGAAAGGACTTACCAAAACCTGGAGTCAGCCATATGCTGTGTCACTGCTCAGAACCCTTCCTCCTGGAGCTGGGTTGAGTATGAACACAACTCCTTACCCTCCTGCTCCACAGGTTTGTCTCCATTTGAATGTTCCCGAGGGTACTTGCCTCTGTTGTTCCCTGTTCAGGAGATTGATATTGCCATGCTATCCATGAAAACTCATCTTCGTCAGTGTCGTAAAATCTTAAGGGACACTTGGGCTGCCCTGACTCGCACAGCAGATTGTAACCACCAAATTGCTCAACAGCACCCCACTCCATCACCAGTCTACACCCCAAGTCAGAGAGTTTGGCTCTCTTATGAAGATATTCCATTGAAGACTGATTCCATGAAATTGTTACCACGTTACGTTAGACCTTTTGTTATTGAAAGTGTTATTAATCCCACTGCTGTCATCCTCAAACTGCCAACTCAGCGAACTTTCCATGGTTCCCAGCTTAAGCCTGTCCACCATGTTGGCCCTTTGTCATGTCAACATTGTGTAAATTGCTTTTGAGTTATTTTTATTTTAACTATACCAGAGAGTGACTTGAGTTACCTATTTTTGAATGACTTTCCCTACCCCAAAGAGCACTTCTGGTTCTTAATCTTACACTCTTTGGAAGTCCCGGAAGCACTCCTCTTTTCATCTTTGCTTAATTTCAAAGTATTGTAATGATTGTATGGAGATAATATTGCATTTGCATGAGTCAGTAGCAGTTGAAGAGTAGCCCAAAGCTCACATCATTGCTGACTTCCTCCTCTTCTCTGTCCATCAAAAAGACCTTCATGATGTCGTCTGAAGGACCCTGGAAGACGCGCTCCCACAGCGGCTGGTCTACGTTGCACAGCTTCCTCTTTTCTAAAATAACAGTCACTTTCAAAACTGCTCATTCATGTCATTCTCATCTTTTAACTTTTAACTTAAACTCTATGAATTGTTTTAGTGTCTTAAACTCTTGAACCACTCACAGGGCCAGTTCTGTATTCAAATTGTGTATATCATTCCTTGATTAATCAGAGTGCCGTGAGCAAAAAAATTAAAGCCTGAATTCTTCCCTGTATCATTCTCTTTGGTGCCTGCAGAGTGTAGTCCAGGTCAAATGGAAATCATGAACCGCCCAAGTCTCAGTTTGTATAGTCTTTCTTATTCAAATAATGTCTCTATAGAGACATTATTTGACATGTTAAAACATGATTTTCCACACTGACTGAATTAATAATAGTGTTTATACATTTTTGTCCCCGCACCAAAGTCCCGGAATTGACAACAACGCAATCACTCGTATTCCCTGTATTTTTGGTGACAAAATCTGAATTGGCTCAGCGCACGATGTGGCTATGCTCAGGGGTGAACCGGCAGAAAAAATATCTTCAGAGGGAAGAGGGAGGAGGGGGAAAGGACAGGGAACGCAGCACAGCCAGCACCCCTCTTCTGTCCTCTCCCCCTCTGCTGCTGAATGTGCGTGACCGGGACAAAGTTTAAGTAAACAAACCAGCATGGACCACCCGACAGGGAAACTACAGATACCTCGACTTCCTACGTCTTCATATACAGCTAAACAGCCGAAAAAAGCAGACTTCCAAAGAAAGTTTGGGAGGGGCAGGAGGAGGGACTGAGTGAGTGAGATGCAAGGGAGGGGGTGGGATTTATATTTCAAATTCTGCCCTCTACCTAAAAAAAATGCTACTTAGGTAGGAAAGCTGTTTTTACATCATTTGTGCAAATACTAAATCTTAAAATAGGTACTTTGTTAAGAATGAGGTTCCACTCGCGACTGTAGCTCAAATACAAGAGAAAACTTCACAAAACCAAACACATGATCACACTGCAGAGTTGCTTATGAAATGGGAAAAAAATCCCCACAAAGTTCCAGCGGGGCAGAATGAGAATCGTCGTCCCAAAAGCCAACATTACTATTAAACTGGAGAGGACAGGCTCGTCAGATTTCCCATGATGTAGTTTGTCCCAGAACAGTGCTGAAGTTCTTTAGGGGCTAATGGTGCAATAATAAACTTATTTCACTTATACTGGGCAAATGTAATGTGGAGGAGATATGACTAATATCGGTCCACTGCTCAAAACGCAACAAAGCATGACAACCAAGGGGCTTAAAACGTGCCTGATAGCATCAGTGCTCAAATAGCACAATTACATCTTTGTCATTGTCTATGACAGATGATAGAAGGCTTTCTCTGTTATGGGCCGGTGCAGCTGAAAGCGGGTCGGATCTTTTGTATGGCGTGACCGGCCCAACAGTACGTTGGCCCACCGGGAAAACTCCTAGTTCTCCCAATTAACAGTTAACACCTGGCAACGTTACTTCTACGTAAACATGAAGGTGTGAGTGCTAGCACTTCACTGTACCATTAATTTCCTATGGAGATTCGCTTAGTCCTGCTCAAACAATGATATTTTCTCAACATTCCATGGTGGACAGTGAGTTCCTGATGACTGTGTGTTAAAATCGGAGCAGACGTCTGCATTCGGAAACGTCGGAGAGTTTGTCTTTGAGCCAAAGGCTAACATGCAAAAAATCATTCAAACTATAGAGAAGACATTGGGGCGACAATGGCGCAGTTAGTAGCGCGAGTCGTCTTGTGACCAAAAGGTTGGCGGTTTGAGTCCCACAGGTGCACATTGTCGTGTCCTTTGGCAAGACACTTCACCCTCCTTGCCTCCAGTGTCTATGAACACTGGTGTGTGAATGAGAGTGTTAATGGGTGACTGGTTCCTTGTAAAGCGCTTTGAGTGCCTAAAGCAGGTAGAAAGGCGCTATATAAAATGTGACCATTTACCATTTATATTTGTTTTTAAGTAGATTTGTACATATTTGCAGCTCTATTTTATATTTTATAATTCATTGAAATGATTGTTAGCATGTATGAAAAACTTACCGATCTTTCTAAACACAGACGCCTCCTCCACTGAAATATTCACATCCTGCATCAAGCGGTTAACAAGCAGCAAGTGGTCATCAATCAAAAATTCACTGTTCACAACAGAATCTTTAGATATTTTGAGGGTTCAAGGATAATTTTAAAAGGAACAAATATGAAAAGGAACAGGATGTTCTAACCCCCACACTGTATCAGAACTAGCATAGCCACATCATGTACCACACCAGATTTAAATGTATGCTTGCGTGTGTGTGTGTGTGTGTGTGTGTGTGTGTGTGTGTGTGTGTGTGTGTGTGTGTGTGTGCGTGCGTGCGTGTGTTTCCCCTGAATTCAATGAAATTCAAAATACTACCTCCACTTTGGTGAACACAGTACAAGGCAAATTCTTCAGGATCGTTCTCTATCTGCAAAAAATAAAGCATTAATTTGCATACATACAAACATTTTATTTTTAACATTTCTTGTTTGTGTTTCTTTTTTTGTTGTTGTTGTTTTTTATACCTTGAACTTCTGCAGTAACTGTTCTATGACCTGATGTGTTGACATTCTGCTGGTTATTCGAACCTTTGTTGATGTGCCGTAGGCGGGAGTGAAAATAGAAGTCTGGAAGTAAACAAAGTGTTATCAGGGTTATTCATGTTAAATAACTGGGAACCCCTAGTGGCCAGCTTATTAAGGTGAGACTGCAAGTGAATAAGGAAAAATGTATAGAAATCAATTTGAAACTTTTGCTGTAAATTACTGACATAAAAAATGAAACAAAATAAATGAATAAATAGTTATGTCTGCTGTCTTAAATAAAAGTTACCTTGTAGTTGTAAAAGTGTCCATTAATCGAAAATCTGTGCTGTCGTTCTTGCTCTCTTTGCGCCAGTGATTTGCTCCTTCTCCTCATTTTGACCAATGAGGCGTCACTTTGGCAACGGAACAGGTTTGACTCCGCCTCCAGCTCAGCATTTTTGTGTCTCATTGGATGCAGTGTAGTAGTTTCGTACGGAATCGGAGCTTTAAAATGAGCAAACGGAAAACAAAGCACTTGACAGCACGTTTACCATCTCAATTTTTATACACAGTTAAATCTGATCAGTGCTGCATTTATTTGTTCATAACTCAGACCCATTCATAACAGGGCATGAAATTTACGTTTTATATATTTTGTACTCATTTAAAAGGTTCATAATGGTAGAATTTGCTCATGGGTTTACATCCTGGTGTCATTACAAGCAATGGGCTCTCCTGTGTCAGTTTGAGTGACATCTTCTAGTCAGTTTTATACTCTCTTTTTTGCGTCAGCCACACAATGGATTGTTTTAACGTTGTTTTTTGTTTTATTTATTTTTTTGGAGAGGGGGAAAAAACTTTTATGCATATGTGGTCCTGTGGAAGAATTTTCTCCCGCCATGCGCATCACCTGCCATCAAAGCCCGGTTTGATTCTCTGCCAATGCATCTTAGCTTGAACAAATGTGGTTGCCCACAGACCTAAGCTTTTTCAGAAAGGTGTCAAATAAATTGGCATAATTGATAATGGCATGTCCAGTAATGCGCATTCCAAAAAAACGTATGTTTACAAAAAATCATATCTTTAGACTTAATGCTTAAAGCTAAAGAGGAGACTGCTACCTGAACACAGTGCCTTGGACCACTTGGCCATCCTAACAGTCATTAATGTTACCATAGGAAAGTTCAGTGGACACTGAATAAAGCTTTGATTGGCTGAATGTTTCAAATAGCAGGGGCCATGCTCATCATGTCTGTGTCATTCCAAATAATAGTATATGTGTCTGCAAACTATCACAACAGGTAAGCACATAACACTGGCTCCCCAGTCATGATGTGAAGATATAAGCTCATCTTGTCTGAAAGATTAAAAGGATGAGGATCAAGATTAGATTATTTCAAACATTATGTATTGAATGTGGACCTGTGAACTTGCTAATAGTTTTGCTCAGCGAGAACAAGTGGCCAATTGGTTAAGGTGATGGACTGCAATTTATTTTGTTCTCTAAACTTGGCTTCTAATCCTGATTTCATGGAATTAAAGTGTTTGTAATGGTAGAATTTACTCATGTTCAAGCATGACTTCACGTCCTGGTGAACGTACAGGCAGTGGGCTGTCCTGTGTTGGTTTGAGTGGCATGTTCTGGTCTGGATTCTTTTCAAGAAATTGTGTGACAGGTGCCACACGATTTCTTGGTTTTTTGCACCTTAATGTGTGTGGTCGCCCACAGAATTGAAACTTCTTGAGAAATGTCTCAACTAATTTGACGTTATTGCTAACACCATGTCCACCATTGCAACTGTCGAAAACGGTTGTGTTCACACCGCTTCTAATTCAGAAACATACAGCTTAGGAACGTGTTGTTTAAGAGGACAGGAAAACAGAAAAAAAAAAACATTATTAGTGCTTATTTGATATTTTACTGAACCAGCGGCTATGAGGGGTTAGTATGGCTTTACTTATGACCTTTACGTTCCATTACAATGGTCTCTATGATTTGATTTCTAAGATTTCTGGTTCATGTTACAATGGAGAGGCTACGTCACCAGAGAAGACATATGATCCTGAAGCATCATAAAGGCCACCCTGATGGAAAGTAAAGACAGTATGATAACCATTCATAGCCAATGGTCGACAAAAAGGACTAACATCAAGGGTTTTTTCCCGCCTAAAAAGTTAGCCTAGATGCCACTGCCAGCGCCCGCCTCCCTCTGTCTGTCTTGGCTCCAGTTCTCACATGTCACCGAGAGAGAGGAAGTGATGTGCATTGAACACGCTCTGGGAAAACACATGGGGAGACCCACAGGAATCCCGTAAAATTGTTCTCCACTCCACAGTCTGACCCCCTCTGAGCTCCTCTGATCAGCTGACACACACTCACCGGGGGGCACATTACTGATGACTGTTTCTGGTGTCTCTGCAATCTCATCAATCTGGTGCAGGTCAGAATATTCTCCCCATCGAGTCATGCCTCTGAAATCCCAAAAAAGATGTCACCCTGAAAAGTATTTTTAAAATGTCCTATGGTGTTGATGCATTTTTTTGAATGAGTGTTCTGTATATGTTGCAGGGTAGGATATAATAATGCAAATATTATGAATGTGTCATGTATTTGGAACTCACCTCTTGCCCCCCAGTGGGCTGACGGGGATGCTGATCTCTGGGGTGATGAGCGGAGATGGCAGGGTCTGTTTGTCGTCCTGTATCTGTAGTCTGATGGGCCTGGTCACCCCCCACAAGATGTTCAGAAAGCCTTCCACGGTCACCTCCCTGTCCCTGTCCTGTCACACTCACAGTACACCAGAACATTGTGAGATTCATGAATAAAGGTGTATACACACCACACTCGGCCCAGACGCCTGCAGTTGTTCATTGTGAAGTCAGTTGAGTGTCTTGGGAAAAAATGTGTGTGTCAAATTGTCCTGGACACCTTGCCTTCAGCCCTTTCTGCACTTCCTCTTAATAAATGCATTGTTTACTTCACAGAAAGCTGTGTGGGGCGCATTTGGCTAATGCTAGCAATAGCTAAAAAGTTCTGTGGACAAAGTTTTGATCACTTACCCAGAACTCCCAGCGCTTCACTTCTGCCTCAAATTTATATTTGATTTATTATTATTTAGTTGCTATATTTGTAATTTTTTTGGCAATTGCAGTCTCGTTGAGAATTGACTGCAACTGATCAGGCCCTTCTGCCAAGTTCACAAACCCAATGTAGCCCTTGCATCAACAAGTTTGCCTATACCTGGGCTATCCACACACAGTTAATCACATGTTCACGCTCATACTCTCCTGGAGTTAAAAACAGCCTACAACCTATTATTAGTATTGAGGACACAAGTGGATGGTTAATGGTGGGCTGCGCCCACCGCAGTACAATTATAATAGGTCCTACGCCACCCTTGGCGGATCTAATAAAGTAATTATTATTATTATTTTTGTCGTCATCGATCAACCCTTTATGATACTATAGCCAGCTGCCCTTGGACACTCTGACAGAAACATGTCAATCTGCGCCCACCACCAAGCACACAGGAGGAAGTGCCTTGCCCAAATGCTAAACAGCAGAATGTAGGGGTCGGCTCCAGAGTCATGTCTCATTTCAGGTTGTCAAGAGGTTGTCTTATAATCAGAAAGTTGTCCATTCTATCCCAGCTCTGACCCATGCATGTTGCTCTTTTACCCATGAATGAGACATGTCACATACTAATGTTTGTGTGATTAGAGAAGGCACGTATACCTGATAGTAGGTTAGATGTAGTTGAGTCTGTTCTTTCAGGAACCAGTTGTAGGTGTTTATCAGAGAAAGGAATTCTGCTCTGAAACAAAAGCAACACAATATTCAAGTTCAAATTAGATAACTATGGCGAGGCCAAAAGTCTGACTGAAAAGTATCAAACACACTGTTGGACAGGAGAAAGTCTGAAAAGGAGAAAAACTGCTGATATACAACTTTCTCCAGGACTTTACCCAAGAATGGCAGGTTTGATATGGGCCGGTAGTTGTTCAGTATTGTGGCATCAAGACTGATTTTCTTCGGAAGAGGCTTCACGATAGCACTTTTCAAGGCCTTTGGAAATGATCCAGTCTGACGTGAGATATTAACTAAATGAGTTGTGGCAACAAACTGCTAAGCTCAGATTTTAGAAATGTAGTTGGTACATCATCAAGGCAGCATATACATGAACTCAGGGCAGAGAAAACGTCTTCAATTGTTTGTTTTTTTTCAGTGATAGGTGAGAAATGTACCAACTTCGTGTAAATAAATACAGTAAATTAAATAATACACATTGTGGATTTTTTCCTCTTTTGTCATGTTGCAGTTAAAAAAAATGTGAGGCAGTTCAGCAGAAGAAACACAAACTTGTTGAACTGCTTTGAACAATGTAGAAACCTGTAATCATGAACTTCCTGTTCATTCATTAGAAAGACTTTTCTGTACAGGCGATTCCTTTGTAAAGTTGCAGACTCCTAAAATGTTTAGCTTGTTCTGGATACTAATCTAGCTTTTATTTAAAAACTAGCTATAAGAAAATAAATAGCTCAAAAAGTGAACGTTTACTACATACAATTACAGTACATTTACAACACAATTATTTTTGTTTTAATTTTCAGGTTTTGGACCAGCTTGCTCTCATAAAGTATACACTTTCACCAAGAAACAAATAAATGACATACTTGCAAAATAAATTCTTTCAGCCTCTTGAGGCAACGCTTGTTGTGATATCGGGCTATACAAAATATACTTGAAGTTGTTTAATTATTGTTCTGATTACTCCAAGATTTAAAAGTAGATTTAAATTGTGTCTAAGTAGTTTATTCAGACACCAAACTATTCAGTCTTGTATGTAGAAAAAATGTCGAAAGGTTTTAGAATTAGAAATAGAAATATCTAATTCCTAGCCTGATTTATTAAGTTTTGAGCCCAAAAAACAAAATTACATTTGTTTTCTTTCACTACCATCTAGATTATTCAAAATATAGACAAGATATCCAGAATCCTCTCTGTTCATCAAGTCTCAAGTCATGAATGTAAACCTGGCTAAATCCATTCTAAACATTTCAGCACAAAAATATATCGGCCTTTTTGGTCACTTTTATGCATAAATATTGTTTTTTATTTGAAAAAATAAAATCACAGGAAACTTGCAAAACACCTTTTCCTCATATTCATGTCAGGAATCTACAGAAAAAGTGTCAAATTGATATCTCTACATTTATTTTCTCTCTATTTACCAGCAGTGTCTCATCTGAAATGCAGATGGATAATTTCTTGTTTATTGTAAATCCTTAAAAATCATTTTGTCTGACCTGGTTAGTGTTCTCCCGTGTCCTGTGTGGATCATCGGCTGCAGTGCGGTCTCACTCATCTCTGCTCGCATCTGCTCCTGTAGTAAAACCAAAACCAAAACTTGAAGCATATATAGCATGATTGTATTTCCTATAATTTGCTTTGAGTTGTGATTGATTTTGATCCAAGAGCACTAAAAACTGTTCTTACTATTCTTACCAGAGATGTCTTTTTGGCTGCCTCTTTCTTCTCCTCTTGTGTTATAAATCCTCTCTCTCTCCCCTTCACTGTCTTTCACTTTCTTTCTTTTCTTTTACTCGACTTGTCTCCAGGAGATATAATAGCAGAGCTCCACCCAGTCCCAGTGTTTGCTTACTCTTGGGTTGCAGACCAAAGCCAGCACATGTGCAAAGTTGGAGTACGCCGTAGAATTTCCCCTTTAATTTTCATTTCTTCAAAGAAAATAAATCTCTAAAGGGGAAAACGTAAGCTCCCAAGTTCGTCCACGCTCTACGCTATGTTTGAGCTTGTTTGCAGCCACAGGAAGTATCTCAGGTATTTGCAGTTGTCAGTCAAAGCCACGCCTGTGAATGTGCACATGCAGGAACAAAGGGTAGTAAAGTAAGTACATGCTTGCCATGGCCTAAATAACATGCCAGCAGAGAGTAATAGCATAGTACCTAAAGGCGTCTTTTTAAGGTGAAGTTACAATTGGTAAGATTTGAGGGCTTTTTTAACCCTAACCCAATGTTTCAAGTGTAGAGCTATCAATATGAAACTTTTGTTTTAGATTATTGACACAAATATGAGAACTATATATA
>JAADKR020374848.1:0-14303 GCA_011763505.2 Lythrypnus dalli | reverse complement strand
TCCAGAATGTATGACATTTTTGTTTTTTTAATTGCTATACAGAAAATAAAGAACTTTATCACTATATTCTAATTTTCAGTCCTGACAGTCCTGTACTATCTATTGTTGTGACTAAGATGAAGATCAGAACACATCTTATGCCCGATTTATACAGAAATCCAAGTAATCCCAAAGGGTTCACATACTTTTTCTTGCAACTCATACAATGTTATGTTATACGTTTCCAAATAATTTCCAGTTTAAGTGGCGTTTAAATGTATTTTTCTCAGTTAGAAGTCGGATGTTTCCCAGCTCCCAGTTGCATGGGACCATTAGCCAATCATATCAGTTTTACTTGATGATGTTTGCAGCGCAACAAAAATTAGACGAGGAAAAGCACAATTTATTATTATTCATATTATTTTTAAAACAAAGGTCTAAGGCTACACCAAAAGAGAGCTTCACTTCTGCTGCATTTTAGATAGAGAAACATAAAAAACTACACACTGGGAGTGTCCAATAGCACACGTGATTGTCTCCTCGCTCTGTGATTGGAATCACCGAAAGCTGGAGGATTTGGTCGACCGACTCCCGAAACTGCTTTGCTGAGAGGAATGAAATTAAGTGCGAGAAGCAGTATGGGTGTTCCCAGTGTGTCCCCAGGGTGTTCACCTGTGTATGGAGGTCAAGGGTCAGTGAGCTTACCAAACCAATTTTCTGTACCAATAATTAGTGCTAGCCCTAACCCAATAAAATGACAAGGGTTCCGAAATCGATGCACCTGCCTAAGTATATATATATATATATATATATAATAAACTTCATTTCACTTCTCAAATACCATTGTGTTTGTCTGCTATATGATATATTTAACTGAAATTTCTTTAGAGCTTTGCTCTGCAAAAAAGCTAGTCTGTTCTTGTGTTGGGGACAAATTTAGTAAATAGTAATAGTCTTTTAAGTGAAATGATCTGCCAGTGCAGTCAGACTTTTGCACTTACCATTTTTTTAAAAACAAGTAAATGTTCAAAAAGCTTAAACTCCTGTTTTAAGCTTTTATTATCTAATTTTAAGTATTAAATTTGATGAAATATTGCTTATTAAATTTTAGGCCTAAAACCCCTATGGACAGTTTTACATCGAGGACTGTGACGTACAGTATGGTGCTGGGGCCTGGGGTTGGGGCTCGAATGCTAGTGCTTGGTGGTTGGGCCTTTTCCCACGGGGCGAATGGATGACGTGGGCCCGCCCACCTGTGGGCTCACCACCTACAGAGGCACACAAAGGGGTCGGGTGCAGGACTGGGCGGCGGTACCGGCAGGCCAAGCGTGCTGCAGCTCGTGCAGTTGCAGAGGCAAAAACCTGGGTCTGGGAGGAGTTCAGGGAGGTCATGGAGGAGGACTATCGGTCGGCCTCAAAGAGATTCTGGCAACCATTTGGTGCTTCAGGAGCGGAAGGTAGTCCTTCAACAACACTGTTTACAGTGCGGGTGGGGAGCTGTTGACCTCAACTGGGGATGTTGTCGGACGGTGGAACACTTCGAGGATCTCCTCAATCCCACCGTCACGTCTTCCGATGAGGAAGCAGAGACTGAGGACTTGAAGGGTTACTTGTCTATTACCCAGGCTGAAGTCACAGAGGTGGTTTGTTAGCTCCTCAGTGGCAAAGGCCCGGGGGTGGATGAGATCTGTCCTGTGTACCTTAAGTCTCTGGATGTTGTAGGACTGTCTTGGTTGACACGTCTCTGCACGGTCGGGGACAGTGCCTCTGGATTGGCAGACCAGGGTGGTGGTCCTTCTGTATAAGAAGAGGGACTGAAGGGTGTGTTCCAACTACAGACGGATCACACTCCTCAGCCTCCCCGGTAAGGTCAATTTCAGGGCACAGGAGAGGAGAATCCGATAGTTTAGTTTCACCCTTAATCGGGTGCTCGAGGGTTCATAGGAGTACGCCCAACCTGTCCACATGTTTTTTGTGGGGGGGTGCGGTGATGGTATGGGGTCGGGGGTCCTTTGCTCAGGGCTGTCCGTTCCCTGTACGACCGCAGCAGGAGTCTGGTTCGCATTGCTGGCAGTAAATCAGACTTGTTCCTATGCCAGGGTTGTCACCGGTTCTGTTCATAATTTTTGTGGACAGAATTTCTAGGCGCAGCCAGGGGCCAGAGGGGGTCTGGTTTGGTGACCACTGAATCTCATCTCTGTTGTTTGCAGATAATGTTGTTCTGTTGGCTTCATCAAATCAGGACCTCCAGCATGCACTGGGACGGTTTGCAGCCAAGTGTGAAGCGACCGGGATGAGGATCAGCCTCCAAATCCGAAGCCATGGTTCTTGACCGGTAAAAGGTGGTTTGCCCTCTCCAGGTTGGTGGAGAGTCCTTGCCTCAAGTGAAGGAGTTCAAGTATCTCGGGTTGTTGTTCACGAGTGAGGGAAAGATGGAGCATGAGATCAACAGGCGGATCGGTACAGTGCTGCGGTCACTGTATCAGACCATTGAGGTGAAGAAGGAGCTGAGTTGAAAGGCAAAGCTTTCGATTTAGTGTTGATCAATCGATTCCCACTCTCACCTATAGTCACGAGATCTTAGTAGTGACTGAAAGGAAAAGATTGCGGTTACAAGCAGTGAAAATGAGATTCCTTCGCAGGGTGGCTGGGCTCACCCTGAGAGATTCGGGAGAAGCTCGAAGTAAAACCACTGCTCTCTCATGTCGAGAGTAGCTCAACGGATAAAGCGGAAGAAAATGGATGGATGTAGGGATGAATGGAAGTTTTAGACACAAACCAAAATATGTGCATTTCTAGTGCATTACTAACTAATAAACTAATAATATAATCAAAGAGCAGATAGAGATATTTATTTTAAAATAATATTTCTATTTCATTAATTCACATGAACAACGTCAAAACTACAATCTTAAAGCAAAGCGAGGTCTTCACCAGCCACAGCACCAGGATTTTATTGCTACTGTTTCATTCTTACAATATTTCAAATTAAACAAAGTACAATATCAGGCACCGAAAATATTTTCTTTTTCTGCTTTTAGGAACCATATGCATAATGTGTTTCCTTTAATCTGTTTTTGCAGCATGGAGAAAATCCTTTTTTGAAACTATTTACTTGCAACTGTGTACTTGCTGAAGCCTTTAGACTAGATGTAATCCTGGTTTAGTGCTAAAATACTGCTGGAGGGTGTATTTCAGGGGAGTCATGCAATGGAAGATTTGAAAGTGTTAGCAAAAAGAGAAGCATTTCAATTAGTTAAGTAATTTCTTGTTGTGAAACAATTTGACGCACGATTTATTGAATAATATATATATATATATTTAATTTTACAAAGCATTTTAAAACCAGGCTTTTACCTTTACTGAATCTTTAGGGATGAGGTTTAATACTATGTGGGAGTTACCAAGATCACTATTTTTGTTGAAAAGACTTTTAATGCAAAAAAATATAACTTTCCAAACCATTCGGAATATGGTGTGATGTTGGTAGATTAAAATAATATACTGGCACATTGATTTAGAAAGTTTACATTATCATTTCCTCACACACACTTCAGAAACTTACGTAGTAGTCAATAAACCCTCTTTTCTCCTCGATGTCAGCAATGGTGGCCGTGACAGGGACATTGTCAGGCAGCTGGTCAAAGTCACTAGAAATATTTTATTTTTAACAAAAGCAGTGCAATTTACAAATGTATAAAGCACAAGGATGGAGTAGAAGAGGACAAACCTCTCGTCACGAAGCTGCTGTGGCACGGACATGTCGAAGTGTGCACCGTGTGGACGACTTGTTGCTGTTAACAGAGAAGGAAGTACCGAACACTTCCCCAAACTGCTGCCTGTGCAATCAGCAGCTAAACACCGCAACACATCCACTTTTCTGAGCTGTTTTGCTGTTGGTCCCTTGCGAAATACACACCTTGGTTTTTTTTTTGTTTTTTTTGTGGTGTGAGGTGTGAACCAAATAAAAATGACAGGTACCCCAGCCATGATCTTGTTTGTGATTTAATGCAATAGTTGCTTTAGAGACATCGACAGGTGGATCGGTGCAGCGTTTGCAGTGATGTGGTCGCAGGGTCGGACCGTAGTGGTGAAGTAGGAGCTGAGTTAAAAGGCAATGCTCGTGATTAACAGTGTGATCTACGTTCCTGCTTTCTCCTATGATTATGAGATCTGGGTAGTGACAAAAAAAGGATGAGATCGCGAATACAAGCGGAGGACACATTTACGAGACTCATTCTGATCACTTTAGTGGTTACACTGCCACCGCTATAAATCATTTATTTCTAATATTTTAGAGTTTACAAATCATGAAAAGTGCACACTGGACGATCTCAAACTACATTCATCATAAATTAATGTCTAGATTAAAAAGCCTATTCATGTCTTCCCTTTCTATGCAGCCGAAAACAATACTTCAACAACTTTGTGCAATGGTTGATATAATTGTAGTGGAAAATATGCTCTTAAAGTGAGACACTGCAGGTGAATATGGAACATTTTTAAATGTAAATATATCAATTTGAAATCTTTGCAGTAGATTACCGACATAAATATGAGAAAAATATATATAATATATTTTGCAAGTATTTTGTCAGTTTGTGCTTTCATGTAAAAGTTAGGGATTTTAAGCTAACAAGATTGCAACAAAATCTGAACATTGAATTTAGTCAGGTTTAAATTTCTGAATTGATTTTGTAGATATATTACCGGTAGTTACAAAGACTTTTTCAGAGGGGATTTTGGATGACATGTTTAGTTTTAAATTAAACTATGTATTAGTAAGAAATCTGAAAAAATCATCAAAAATATCTCGAAGACTGGAAAGTTTGAA
This sequence comes from Lythrypnus dalli, assembly GCA_011763505.2. Lineage (NCBI taxonomy): Eukaryota > Metazoa > Chordata > Actinopteri > Gobiiformes > Gobiidae > Lythrypnus > Lythrypnus dalli. Next base: position 9,490 of record JAADKR020374848.1, on the reverse strand, counting down.
GTATGTAGAAGCTACTAAAGTGTTGATACTGTAGTCATAATGTAAGAAATTTAGAATTGAAAAGGGAAATTACAATTTCCATTTTAAATATATGGAGAAACATTGAATGCAATAATGCAACCCAGCTCTCGCATGTGCACACTGTCGTTTTGTTCTTGGGCAAGACACCTCCCCCTACTTGCCTTCAGTGTCCATGCACTGGAACCCCTTGTGATGGAACCAAAAAGGCCATTCATGAGCCTGTCCTCCCCTGGACCCACCACATGTGAGAGGAGCGATAAGGGGCTAGTGTAATGTGTAATGGCAGCCTGGACTGCCCCCGTGACCCGGAAACGGACAAAAGCAGTACAAAACAAAACAAAACGTGTTATTGTGAAGATTACGTATTTTTGTTGAGAGCAGGTGAACGTTTATACAGTATGCTAAGAGACTAAACTGGCCCAAAATCTGAAAATGAAAAAATAAATAAATAAATTGCCTGCAGTGTCTCCCCTAAAATTAAACATGAGAATAAAGATCAAATAAATGGTTATAAAAATATGATGAAATTTCAGACCCAATTGCTGACAATAAAAGTGAATATTTTTGCCAAAGAGTTTGTTTTGTTTAATATTTTCATCTAGCAATAAACATCACAGTTGTGCAGTTCAGTTGAGGCCAGCAGTGCAGTTAAATTATTCAAATTTCAAAATGATAGTGACAAGCTTACAGGATCCAACAATTTTGCCATCAATTAAGTAAAAACACTGCAAAATGTATGACAAAAAATGTATTGCAAGTTTTCTGTCATTTTATGTTTTTAGATAAACATGTGAACTAATATGGAAATAAGCACTAAGAACGTAATGAAATACGTGATCATCAAACGGTTATAATGCTTTTGCCTCAACAACTTCATTATTAACATATTGTATAATACGTATTATCAGCTTGTTACATTTTAAAGCTAACCTAATGATTGACTCCACTGGGTCCCACCCGGTGATAAAAGCATTCAGTGGATTCGAGGAGCAGATCTGTCGTTGGTGGTGGTAGGTTTCAGCTTCACCGTTGAAAATGGGTTCGTGCCTCTAAATAAAAGTGACATGAAATGTGATAAAGGTTAACATTTCATGTTAATCTTTGTTAACCTGGAGTTATTACCATACCTGGGAAATAATGGGTTGTCTGGTCCGTGAGGCGATAAAGTCTGGAAAATACAAAACAAAAAATACTGTCTTCTTAGTAGAGAGTTGTTCAGAGTAGTAGTTCAAAAACATTGTCTGCACTGCGTCGATGGAGTTGGGGGATGTTTCACTTCTATCTCCAGCCTCAGAGTCTTAAATCATTAAAACAATTTGATTTAATTATGCCAAATTTAAGGCCTTCAAAGCATTAAATATGACAAGAAAGTAATTAGTTTTAGTGCAAATTTTCATTCATCTTTGAGTCAGCATTAGTCACTCTGGAAAAAAAACAGCAATCTTGCCTTGAGTTATTGGAATTTGTGCTGCCTTTGACCGTTTCATTTAATTTAATTCAAGCTTTCCCCCCTTCTTTTTTAAGTGCACTAGTTAATTTCTCTTTTTTAAATTAATGAATTTCAATCCAAACCTGCTCAAAATTTAAACAAATAATATTAAATTGAGCATTTTTCTGGTGTACTTTATATTTTGGTCAACATTTGCTTTAGTTGTCTTTCAAACAATTTAGCAAGGATCAAGTTGAAGAGTTTGAGGAATGTTTTAAAAAGAGACTATACAAAGGCTTGTCACTTTTACCTCCTTGTTTGTCTTAGCATGCGCAACATAGTCCAATGTTTTTCTCTTTTGCTATTTGTATGTTTTCGCACTATTCTAAATAACGGAGCTGGCTCCAAATAGCCAAACTATATCCAAACTGCAGCATGAACAAGCTTCAGTGAGGCCGCAATATCCTGCTGTCCACTGAAAACAGTCTGTATCTGAATGTCCCACTTGCCCCTGACTCCTCATTTACTATATAGTGCGGCACTTGTCAGTGTCAGTCTATGTAGTGACTCATTCTGTTGGACATTCGAACACACAGCTCACTACTTTCTAATGGACACAGGTCTAGTGACTCTGACGTTAGCGTCATAATGTGTACTGCCTCATCCAGAAGTAGTGAGCAGCGTGTCTGAATCGCCAACAGACTGAGTGCTCTATGAGTTCACTAAACTCTGGTAATAATGTACTTCTGCATCAAAGAGCGACCAGATTCAAGTGACAGTTAAATATTCCTGGGTAAAAAAGTTTTGAGTGCACTAATATTTTCTCTCTTGACATTTGGACACCACTACAAAATGGCATGGCAATCTTCTGTAGGGATTAGTGTGGACATTCGCCCTAACCAGCGCCCTAACCAGCGCCCTAACCAGCGCCCTAACCAGCGCCCTAACCAGCGCCCTAACCAGCGCCCTAGCCCTAGCCGTAACCCTAAACTTAACTCAGGGACACTGCTTTGGTGCTGACCTAAGTTTTGTTGCTATATACAGTATCCCTCTCTTTTACTGCCATTCTTGTTAGCTGTGCTTTAATGCAAAGCTATGTAACTGTACCCTGGAGTTGTCCCACCTTTCTAGTTCATTAATTTCCCCGCTGTGGGATAAATAAAGTATTTCTGTCTGTCTGTCTGTAGTTTGAGACTGCTTAATGTGCATGTAAACCACGGTAACCAACTCATGCAGAACTCTCACACCTGAACCTCAGAGGCCTCCATCTTGGTGACAGGCTGGTGAGAGGCGGGCTTCAAGCTGATGGCAGTCGGGGTAGGGCTGGGAGCTTCAGTGGCCGTCCAGTTGGATTTCAGATCTGCAGGTGTTTCAGTCTTCCTCTCTGGGACAGGCAGTGACTGGCTCTCAGCTGAGAGGCTCTGGAGGAGCTTATCTGGACTTCTGCTGCTGTCTTCATCAGACGGATCCAGCAGGTTATTCATACTGTGACTTCTGGCAGAGGGACTGCTGTTGGAACAACACAACAACATCAATGTGTGGCACGTCTTTCAATATTTCCAGATGTTTTGGTTTGAATATTTTTGAGATCCTGCCATGTTAGGGCTAATAGCTCCTCTGTGTGAAGCATATGTATTATATTAGCTTTACTCTGCAAATAGGAGAGGAAGTTTGGTTAATCAAAGGAAGGAATACATATGTTTAATTTCCGGGCACCAAGGTAGATTACATTTTACCGGATGTTAGACCTTATAATTACTTATTTAGCCTAATTACTTATACAGATTTATTACATTTTAATCTATTTATAACCAAGTGTATGTCTCACCTGAAAGGAGTGAATCTTTTTTTCTTTGTCTCAGATTAGGTAGTTAAAATCACAAGCCCAGCTTGAACTCGATATGAATATTTATGTATTTTTCGCTAAAACCAGATTAACATAAACATAAGGGGGGGAAATGCAGATTTGGTATACAACATTAATATAAAAGGGGCAATTTCACATGTAGAACTTAGAGTTACATACTGATTTCCTGAGCTAAACAAGAGAAGCCAACGTTATCAGACTGTCAGACTCATGAGGCAGAAACTCTTCTCAACTCATCTCTGTGCTTCTTGCTTCTCCTCAGTTTCTGCACTGATTTCTGCCTGGATTTCTGTTCACATTTCTTCTTACTTTCTTGCTGTTTGCAGTCTGTTTTAATGAATTGGCAGAAGGGGCGTGGCTTAACTAATTTGAGATCCCTTGTGTCCATAGTGACATCGAGATAGTACTACATAAGTAAATAAAAAGAATTCAATATAACCCATATCAGCATTTTCAAAACACAGCACATACTAGGTTTGCCCTCTTGGGGTCTGAGACTGGAGAGTGTGTCCTTGAGGAGGATGAGGTGGCATCGCTGATAAAAACCAGTGCTTTTTTTTATGATGTTCAGTTCCTCTGTCGAGGTAAAGGCATCCATTTGAAGTTGAAGATCTAAGTTAGTTTTTAATAGCTTTTCAGTCATAATCTAAACATTGGCTTAATTAAAGCGATATTTGGCCCAGTTTTCTCACTCCCTACACATGACACTGTATGTATTTATTTATTTATTTATTGTCACTTAGTGTATATTTGATTGAACTTAATGATCAAAATATACAAAAACAAAACCAACACCATTCCCAAACCGATGAAGAACATTCTTGTTAATTATTTTGTCTTTACAGCGTCCATTTTTTCCCATTTCATTTTCATTTGTGGTTCTTAAAGACTCAGTTTGATTTTTTGAAGAATATGACCTCAAACGTAGCTACCCATTGCTCTTTTTACATTTACATTTACATTTCCCAGTTCCATCACATTTACGAATAGTATCATCAAAGATATTACAAAGATAAAGGAGTTCAAGTTTTAATGAAACTGAAAGCTTGGCACAAACCTTACAATTTTCTCAAATTCTAAGAGCTTTTAGCATTTCCAAAAGATATGTGAATGGGTGCCTCTGATGTATCTATAACTGTTTACTTTTTAACTTGAGTGCACTAAAAAATGTTATGAGGTTTTTTCAGGCAAATCATCCATGTCCGAGAGTATGAAGCCATTTCCTCATATCTCACCCATCCATATAATCAATTCATATATTAAATTATTTTTCCTGGGTTGTTTGTCGATTGACATTTAGTAAAGCTTTATAGAATTCTTATATCGCTGTGTTTGTACACTCTTGCCATTTTTTTTTTTTTTTTTTTTTTTAACAATTTCACTCTAAATGTAGATATCATCTTTACTCAAACTTTTAGAAAAGCACTATTATCTCAGCTTATCATCAAAATGGCAGTTTTTGATAACACTGTCCTCATTTATCGGTTGGTAATAAACAGACTAAAATAAAAATTATAATATATAAATATAGAATTTCAGACTTCTTTATAATGAAGGTAGAAGGTTGTATCCTCATTTTGATAAATAATATGTTCATGTCATTGTTGCACAGCATTTTTTATTAGACTATGAAAATGACTGAAAAATAACTAAATCTTGCAGGGAAGGGGATTGCCGAGGAGAACAGGCCCAGCAGGGAAAGACTTAAAGCTTTACTACCTAAGTAGCGTTTTGTTTTTAGGTAGAAGGCAGGATTTGAAATTTAAATACCGCCCCTGCCCCCTACATAGCGTCTCACTCACTCAGTTCCTCTTTCTGCCCCTCCGGTCACCTCCTCTGTGAGAGTGCACAAACTCAAGCACAAGCGCTGCACATGCACGCGTATGCATTGGCTTTGGAAGTCTGGAGGACAGACGAGTTTGGCTGTTTAGCTGTATATGCAGTCGTAGGAAGCCGAGGTATCGGTAGCTTTCCTGTCAGGTGGTCCATGCTGGTTTGTTTACTGAAAGTTTGTTTCAGTCACGTGCATTTAGCAGCTGCTGCTGCTCCCTCTCCTCCCTCTGAAGATCTGATTGGCTGGCGAGTGGGGGACCACTCAAAAACACAATGGTCGAAATCTTGGCACGTTGGCGCATGGCGCAGAGCTTTGGCGCACGAGTGGGCGGTTACGGGGCAGAACATTAATATAGAGCCTGGAGGAAGAAAAGAGAAGCGCTTCTGACTGGTTATCAGCTGTAAGTCATTCGGTACCGGCCGGCAGAAGATTACAGAAAAAAAAACAGTGACCCAGACCTGAACAATTACCAGACGCACGAGTCTTATTCACAGCCACTCCGCAGCGTGAAGTAGAACTTTAAGTACATTTGTAGCTCCTGTATCTGTACTTTTATTTATGTAAGAAAATTGTCAACGGTGATAGATTCCATTTCCCTCTTCTTCCACTGTCAATACTCACTGAGTAAAACAAAAATACCTGCTGAGAGTGTTGGAGATGTCCTCAGGGGCCACATATGCAGCAGGAAACCAGCCCTGACTGGAGAAGAAAACAAAGGTTTGAGTATAGCCGACAGTGATGCAGAATACACATCTGTCAGGTTTAACCAACTCTTAAGCCTGGGACACACTAGAGGATTAAGTGCACAAACCACATTCAAAGCTGAAATAAGTACAGTGTGTTTCTACTCACTCCATTTCAAATATGTAAATTGAAGTAAATTTTATTTTGGTCATTCTGAGTTGTTGCATATTTGCAACAAAAAAGGGCTTTTTTCACATTTAATTTCTCATTCCCATGAAGCCACAGAGGTTAAATGTTAAGGGCATGGTCTCAATGCAATAAATATTGCAAGACCACATACTATGCATTTCCTGTGTCACACATGAAGTCCCCAAAATGAGTCATAAACATAGACAGGCAAATGGACAGCACATTAGCCAATCTCTTAGAGCACAGCATTATCAGCTTCTTCTGCTCCCGGCTCCATTGACTCCATTCAAAGGGGTCCTGAAACATTACAATAATAATAATAATAATAATGATAATAATTATTATTACTATTTTTCCACCATTGTCACCGTAAATCAAGATATTAACAAAAAGAACATAACAATCAGGTGCCTTCTAGCATCATCGTTGTTCGGCTGACATGTTTGATTCATTCACGGCCTCATTCACGGATGATAGCAGTTGTGTTAAATATAGTGTAGTTTTAGCTTTGGATGCTTGGGTGACAGAGTTAGAGGAGCGGCTTTGCAGACCCGAGGGTAAGACTAGCGTTAGCTTTACCGTGGTAGTCTAAGGGACTGCAGCGCGCTCCGACAGTGTGAGGAATAGCGGCAGAAAGGCTGGTCCCCCAGCAGGCCCCGTGCAGCCAGGACCAGACCAGGGCAGATTTGTGACTGTCTGGGGGAAGAAAAGTGCGAAGCGCACACCCTTAGAGCACCAATCGCTTCCCCGCCGCAATAGGTTTACCCCACTCAGCGGAACACCGGCTGAACCCTGTGATCTGGTGATTGAGAGTTCGGTAGTTAGGGACTTGAAGCTCTCAGCAGTGTCTGTCAGGTGTTACCCGGGGACCAGAGTGGATGACATCGAAGGTTCCGTCGAAACATTATCCACACTGGGGATAACGATGCGCGGCGCGGACAATCAGAAGTGATCAAAGTGCAAGTAGGCGCGGTGTGTGAGCTCGTAATATACTCTGGTCCCCTCCCCAATCGGACCAATGATGAAATGTATAGCAGACTTTCATAATTTAACTGCTGGTTGTCTAGATGGTGCAAAAACAATGATGTTTTATTTGTGGACAATTGGAACGCATTCTGGAGAAAGTCCGGGCTCATCCGCAAAGATGGCATCCATCTAACTTGGGAAGGTGCATCTTTTCTAGCTCAGAACATGGCCACGAAACTGAACCTAAACTGATGATCCAGAACTGAGCCTCAGGGGCAGAACACTCCTCTGTCGCTTTTCATCCACCCGGACTGTCACACCAAAACTAATTAAGCCCTTGTCTTTCCCCCAAACAACAAGCATAAAGAAATTAAAACTCAAAAAAACAAAACATGTGAATCATTTATCACTGATAACTAAGCTTAGCCGTAATGACTCACAAAACAGCAAGCTTTATTAGTCAATGACCTAATTGGTGATCATAATATTGACCTCCTAGTTTTAACAGAAACTTGGCTTCAACAAGATGATTTTGTCAGATTGAATGAGTCTACCCCACCTAGTTATGCAAATTTCCAGGCTGCGAGAACTACAGGTCGAGGTGGAGGTATAGCAGTGATATCACACATCGCATCTTAAATCCAAAACCAAGTTAGAGTTTAATTCATTTGAAAGCCTCTCATTGTCCCTTACCTATCCCAATTGGGGAATGCAAAAAGCAGTTTTACTTGTTACTGTTTATCGGCCTCCTGGCCCTTATTCTGAATTTTTAACACAGTTTTCATCTATTTTATCTAACACAGTTTTTATCTATTTTAGTGCTAGAATGGAATTAAATTGTGATAGTTGGTGATTTTAATATTCATGTCGACAATAACGGTGAATGTCTCAGCAATGCATTCAATGCCTTACTCGATGGGGTTGGTTTTACTCAAAATGTGAACAAACCTACTCATTGCCACAAGCACACCCTGGATCTTGTTTTATCCTATGGGTTAGATATTTTAGATTGAAATGTTCTTCCTCAGAACTCCCTTCTCTCAGATTATTTGATCACTTTTAAGTTTCTACTTGAAGACTATACCCTTCCGAAGGAGAAAATTCTTATTAAACGGACACTATCAGAAAAATCAGTGTTGAAGTACAAAGGAATTATCCAATCAGCATTTACTGCTATGCCAGGTGACTACAAATAGTAAATCACTTATAAGCTCTAATAACAGTGATCAGTTCATTGATAGTGCTATGCACTCACTAAAAATCCCTCTTGATGCGGTAGCTCCACTTAAACAGAAGGTTATTAGACAAAGACGTGTTGCTCCATGGTTTAATGATGAAACTCGTGCGCTTAAACGGAAGACTCGTAAATTAGAGCGGTCATGGCGCAGTTGTAGCTCTGTGCAATCTCCGTCAAAATTGGAAAAGCAGTTTACTTTCCTACAAGCATGCCCTGTGTAAAGCCAAAACAGGTTACTATTCCTGTTTAATAGAAACGAAAAACGACAACCCCAGTTTTCTTTTTAACACAGTAGCTCGTTTAACTAACAGCCATGATCAGTTAGACCCCTCTATCCCAGTGACTCTCAGCTATGAGGACTTTCTTACATTCTTTAATGATAAAATCTTAACCATTAGAGACAAAATTAATGAAATGCTCCCCACTATTTGCCCCGAGAGAAATCTAGTTCTAGAACCAGTCTCTTCTAACACTATGAATTGTTTTAGAACTGTTGATGAGGCAGAGATAACGTTAATTATCATGTCTTCAAAAACGTCAACTTGCCTTTTCTATTAACACTAAGTTTTTAAAAGAAATTCTCCCTTTAATAAAAGAGACAGTCATGAAAAAATGTGCAGTGACCAAACCACTTCTGAAATAATCTAATCATGATCCTGACACTTTAGCTAACTAAAGACCCATATCAAATTTGCCTTTTCTTTCAAAAGTTCTTGAAAGAGTGGTTGTTAGGCAGCTTTGCCGCCATCTTCAGGACAATAGTTTATGTGAATAGTTTCAATCAGGATACAGAGCTTATCATAGTACCGAGACTGCTTTACTCAGGGTTACTAATGACTCTGGACAAATTTCAATATTGGTATTGTTAGACCTCAGCGCAGCCTTTGACACAATCGACCACAATATGCGAAGGTTAGAATGTGATGTTGGCATTAGAGGAACAGCTCTCTGCTGGTTTGAAACTTATTTATCGGATCGGCACCAGTTTGTCAGTGTAAACCAAGTCCTCAATGCGTTCCAAAGTCTGCCATGGAGTGCCTCAAGGATCTGTACTCGGGCCAATTTTTAAAAGACATTAAGAATTGGATGACTTTGAACGACCTCTTGCTTAACCCAGATAAAACAGAGGCCCCCAAAGACTGAGAGACTCTCTGTCTGAGCAGATTTTCACCCTTGACAATGTTACTGTATCCTCTCATTCTACTGTCAGAAATCTTGGAGTCCTATTTGACCAAGATCTCTCCTTTAAAGCACAAATAAACC
>JAADKR020374429.1:0-14318 GCA_011763505.2 Lythrypnus dalli | reverse complement strand
CAATAATTCAGTTGATTTGTAATGAATCCAGAATGTATGACATTTTTGTTTTTTCAATTGCATTACAGAAAATAAAGAAGTTTATCACAACATTCTAATTTTCTGAGACAGTCCTGTATATGTGTATATATATGCATCATTTGATTTTTCCCTGATTTTGATTTCTGTCCTTTTCGTGTTAACAGTAAAATTCCCACTTTCTATTCGTTATTTGTTACTCAGCATTCCCACAAGTATTTCTGCCAAGTCAAAGACTGTGCATGTGACCCATTGTCCCATAGACATAATTTCATTGATGCTTTAGTGATACAATGGTTTGGACACAGTGTAATCACATTTAGGTCCATTTTACAGCGAATAGTCCTGGTCTGATCAGGATCTAGGAGGTACTTGGAAGCAGAGGCTGTCAGCAACAAAGTAAACTGACCTACTGTAAGTACTGTACTGCAGTAGCGATTCTGAAGATGTGTACTTTACTTTAGGGTTGTTCCAGTGCCGATACTGGTATTAGGTTTTATCCTGATACCAAAGAGTTTTCAGGTATTGGTATTGGCAAGTACCGAGACCATAACCTATCCGATAGAAAATTGTATTTTTTGAGTTCTGTAGACACTAAAACATCTAATAATCATTTCTGTGTTACCTTTTTAGCTTTTACAGAATCAAGCAACGCAACTCAGACTTCTTTTTGTTTAAGCTAATGAGCCTTGTGCTACAGTTGTTGGCAGTTTAAACTGATGTGTACTTTCTAATGTAAGTATTGTTTGTTCTAATTCAGTACTTTCACAAAAGTAGAAGATTGATTGAGCAACTTTTAGTTTCCTTGGTTTGATATTTGACCAGTACTCAAGTCATGAAATCAAGTAATTTGAGCACCAATGTTGGTTAGAAATTTGATGAAGCACTTTATGATGTGAGAAGTATCAGGAATGGGGAACTGAGTGTAATTTATGATACAAACCTTTGAGTGGAGTCACAGAGACAGGTGTGGCTTCCTGAACGTCTCATTGGTGATGGACAGACGCGTCAAACGAGCGCCGTAATAATCCACAATGTAGAGAGAGCCGTCGGCCGGACCCACGATCTGTAACAGCAACAGCAGCCATTAACCACTCTGCCACAGCCAGGAGTCAGACCCACAACCTCCCAATGAGGCAGGAGTGCCACACCAAGAAAACTGAGGATGATCCGCAGCGGTGTCAAACTCTACAGCAGGAGCAAGTCACATTTAAGGCTTTTTATGTATGCATGTTTACATTTCTATAACCATGCGTGTTCGTGTGTTTTCATGAATAAAAACAGGTAACAGGTAGTCAAATATAGCAATGAACTCATTAATGATCATGAGTTATTCCTCATGATTATGATAAATTCTTTGTCCAGGAGACAGACGACAAGCCTGCTTTTATAAACTATAAACTAGCAAAATGAAAGTCATAGTTTATTATAAGTTCATTGTGAATGTGTTGAAGCTTTGAAAACATAAAAGATATAAACCAATGTTTAAGAGATTAGAAAATGATTTTATAATTCATGAATTCCTTGGTTAACTAACACTAATTCATTTATATTAATTTATATTGACAAACAAACAATGGCCAAGGTCTTTAAAAAAGTTTTAAAAGACCAAATGCAGGATATTGTTCTATCGATGAGCATTCTCAAACATGTCACTGTTAAAATGTTCAGTAAATTACGCTGTATATTTACTAAACGCTGACATAGAAGTATCACATCATTATTTCATCAGTAATGCTGTTTTTCCCATTTGTGATTACAGCACTTTTGATAAGACACATGTTTCATGTTTCTTCCTTTAGTTTACTTTTCCTCTTAAACTTGGGTTCATATCTTTGTTTTAAAAGCTTCTACATTTTGGTTTTAGGGGCACATTCATAGTAAACTCATGATTAACTATAACTTTTAGTTTAAACAAATATTGGACATTGTAGCTTTTAAGGGTACAATCAATCAATCATGTTAGTTTTGTATAGCCTGATATCACAAAATGCGTTGCCTCAAGGGGCTAAAAGGGTGACCCGGCTGGTCAGGTACAACCCGACACTGCAGAGCTGAAGGCCATCGCTGAAGACCTCAGAGCTAAAGTCCATCACTAAAGACCCCAGAGCCAAGGTCCAGTTGGATAGTCACCTGAAAAACATGTCCCACTCCCCCTGTGTAGTGGGACAGGAGACAGGGGACATCATGTGAATAGCAATGAACAGACTAAAATCAAATACAATAGTGCGAAAAAATCAAAGACATAGTTTATAGGTAAGAGAACAGGGCTCAGTGTACCGTACTTCCCCCAGAATGTATTACTCCTAGGGCAGCCTTAGGCTGTGGGTTTAGAGTTGTAGCTGACCTAACCAAAGGCTAATTTGAAGAGGAACAATTTAAGCCTAGTATTGAATGTAGAAACTGTGTCTGCTTCTTTAACATAAGCTGGAAGTTGGTTCCATAAAACCGGAGCTTGGTAGCTTAAGGCCCTACCTCAAATTGTGCTCTTACAGTTTCGAGGAGTCATCAAAAGCCCTGCATTTTGAGAGCGAAGAGCTTTGTAAGGCTGATATGGCCACTACTACTTTTGCTTTTTTTGTTGATAAATCTTCGATTGCACGTGGGATGGATGACAGCGTCTCCGGGAATTCCGTCAAACTCCAAATCAATACAGCGTTTATAGAGTTCAGCTACTCTCCAACACTCACCGGTCAATACGAGCCATCGTTCTATACTGTTTCTCGAAGTATTACACCGTGTGATGGTGAAATCTTGCATTTGCTGATGCCTCACAGAGCTAATGTGCATATAGCACCGATTATGTTATCCTGCGGACACCGCCATTGTGCTGTGTTGTTGACATCAAGCGAGTGCTTTATTGGTGCAGCGCGGTCACTTGTCGAGCCGCGCCACTCCTCACAACCCAAATCGTATTGCGCTCTGAAGAAAGTAGTTCTGCATTAAATGCTTCGGTATAAAGAATTGGCAAGATATTTTGTGACAAACTTTTTGTTGGTAGTCTTGCATAAACTGTTATTGTTTATCAATTCACGATCATGTAGTTCCTTTTCTGTGGAGCGAGATTCAATTTCTGAAAGACTTTTTTGGGGTTCACCTTTTGGCCTAGATGTCATTGTGAGAATTAGAAAGAAGACTTTGGTATTGTTGAGACATTTGCCTTGGCCACACCCACATCTTACAAAATATGGCATGCGTGCAATAGGTTTTATTGTTTGTTATATTTTGCAGAATATGCATGCAATGTGGCTTACAAAACACCAAAAGCGCAATTTTTGCCATTTTTTTCTGGATTTCAATTCAAAATGGCCAACTTCCTGTGCATCAGAGGGAGGTTTAAGACCATCTCCTTGTGCTCTATCACGGTGGCCAACCCAAATTGTCCTTGGCCAAAAAAAAAAGTTTCCCAAATGCATAGGGGTCAACTTCCAGGTGGCGCTGCTGAGCCTTTTTGCTTTCAAAATGTGTATTTCTGCCCAAGTCCTTCAATTTTGATGCTACCCAAATACCTCTGCTAATTTTGATGACTTTTCGATAATGTTTATGGGTCAAAATTGATATTGGTTTGACATTCGGCTCACATCTTACAAAATATGACATGAGTGTGTTTTTTGTGGGGGTGGTACTGCAACACCTTTTTGAAAAAAAAAAAAAAAAGAAAAACGCCGATTATTGTAGCCCCAATTGTCCTATATCAGGCTTGCACTGGGGTGAAAGAGAGACGCGTGTACTTTCTGATGGAGCTGGCCCATAAGCTTGCTCAATCGCATATGGGAGCCAAGCAGGAACAAAATGAAAGACTTCTTCGGCAGCAGCCTCCGCACCCTGGCTAACAAAAAAGGAGAATGTGACAGGTGAACTGTCGGTGCTGGAAGAATCATGCCACTTTGCGCTGTGTTGACTGTTACAGATACACACATGTGGAACATGCAGAGAGCATGTGGCATGGTGGTGCCTAAAATGTTCAAAAATATAGAGGGCTGAAGTGTAAAATATACACACACACATATATATATATATATATATATATATATATAGTATATTTTGTGTGTGCAAAAATAAAAAAATGAGAAGAACAAGCCGTGATGACCTCTTTCTAAAAAGCAGAGAAGAAAAGAGTAATATGTTAGCTCAAAATTAACCCTGCCATTAGACTGCCCTTTGGGCAAGATAGGTAGAAAATGCAAGCTTGCCGGCAATGCTAGCTAGCCCGCTAGCACGCTTATGCAGAAGGGGGAGAAGGATATAATCCATGTAACAGGATGGATAAATTGGAGTGTTGGACTCCACAGAGGTTAGGGGCCGATTAAATATACGGTGTTTTGTGTTCTAACTGGATTAACAATAGTACCAGAGAGGGAAAAATTCAGCAGCTCGAAGCTAACACACAGTAAACAACAAATTCACCGGTTCAACGTCTTTATTTTAACGTATTTAACGTTGGCACAATATACATAGGCTAGGCACATTTGGAATGGAAATTATTACGTTGCAAATTGAGTGGCAAATCAATAAATAACGCTGCAGATTTGTGAATCAATTTGCTGTTGTTGCTGTGATGAAATGCTAACTGCCACGCTGTTGCTATGTTATCATTTCACACACAAACCCGCTTCAGCACTTTTTATTTCCCCATGGAAACCCTGAATAACTTATTAATATTTTGCAGAACCTTTTCAACAATGTTTCTTCAACGCAAAACTTAAAATGTGCTGCTTATTAAATTGTGACAGAAAAGATAAAACTAGGACCAAAACAAGGCAAGAGGCGATGCAAGTGATCGGGAGTAGAAGAGCAGTGGCAGGTGGGTTTGGCGCAGTCGCGATTGCTCTAAGACTGCAAGGGAAGCTGAGCTTCCCCTAAAATGTCCAAAAAATAAGTGATCAAATATAAACTGTTGTGTGCCCATGTCATTGACTAAATATGCGCTACAATGCGTTCAACTTTTGTTCTGAATCAGCTGCTTATCAATGGTAATGACGTGGCTTTAGTTTCCCAGCGCTTTAAACAGTGCGGACGCTGAGAAGTCCACTGCCTTCAATAGTGTCGTAAACGTGCCGCGAAACAAGACGAGTCATTGGATAAATGCTGTGCTTTGTCCCGCCCCCGAACACTGAGCGTCTCTGGGAGTCTATGGGACAGTGGGCGGGGCTCGGCCGGTTAGGAAGCTGGACTTCTGCATGATGATTGGATGATCTGTCTGAGCCTGAATCCATTTTGAACAGACTTTTCTCAACATCTTAACGTCATTTTCTTTGTGGAAAACGACTAGCGGCAAAGCGAGCTGTTATTTCTGGTTATTTTTGTGTAGCTGCTTGTGTTTAGAGACTGACTTCTATCACTCTTTCTGACTTTTATTGCAGTTTCTGCCCCTACGGGGCAGCGGGTGCTCAACCTCTCTCCACCATCACAAAGCACTCACAGGCGGCACACAACACGAGCCTCGCGCCAGTCCCAACTCGTGATCTAGCTAGGTAGCAAGCTGCACATAATGGCTGACACTTTGAATGTTCTGGACCAGATTTTGGCAAAGCCATTTGATAGTCTTCCTTATGAAGAAAAACTTAAGAGTTAAACAGCATTGCAGATCAACTCCTCACATTAATTTAGTGCAAAAGGTGGGGAAAAGTAACAGGTCTTTTCAGTTGTCCTGGCAAGAAAAAGTGAGCTGGCTGACTGGAAGTGCTGTAACAAGTAAAATGTACTGCTGGCCATGCCTTTTGATGAAACCATCTCAGGGATGTGTTGTCTGGTCAAAAGTGGGTTTTGGGGATCTGTCCAACTTTGACAGGGCATGCAAAAGGCATGCAAAAAGCAGAAGGAGGGTGGAATTTACTTGAGCTAATTGAGCTTCCTCTCCTTGAAAGATCAGAATCCGCCACTGGTTTGGCGGATGCCTGTAGCTGTGCTGTAGCGTTTGGCTGATGCACAAACGGGGTCAGGGGCTCTCTTATTCCGGCTGAGTGATTGCTGTAATGAAGCCTCTTTAGATAAAACACATTTCTCATTCATCACTGGGGCTAATGGTGCAGTGACAGTGAGTACATCCACTGACATCAATAAGACTAAACACTTCACGAGACAACAGGGACTAGATCAGAATACAGTACAGTATGGCACAGGGATACTATGAAGCTGCAGTGTTCCCCATTAAATGACAAAACTCAAAACCAGAAAAGTTGCAAATCCTTTTCAACCTATATTCAATTGAATACACTGCAAAGACAAGATACTTCACGTTCGAACTGATAAGCTTTGTTATTTTTTGCAAATATTACCTCATTTGGGATTTGAGGCCTGCAACATGTTTCAAAAAAGCTGGCACAAGTGGCAAAAAACTGAGAAAGTTGAGGAAACACTTATTTGGAACATCCCACAGGTGAACAAGCTAATTGGGAACAGGTGCGTGCCATGATTGGGTATAAAAGAAGCTTCCCTGAAATGCTCAGTCATTCACAAAGAAGGATGGGGCGAGGGTCACCACTTTGTGAAAATATGCGTGAACAGATTGTCGAACAGTTCAAGAACAACATTTCTCAACGAGCTATTGCAAGGAATTTCAAGAGATTTCACCATCTCCAGTCTGTAATATCATCAAAAGGTTCAGAAAATCTGGAGAAATCACTACACATAAGGGGCAAAAAACTAACATTGAATGTCCATGACCTTCGATCCCTCTGGCGGTACTGCATCAACAACTGACATTAGTGTGTAAAGGATATTACCACATGGGCTCAGGGACACTTCAGAAAACCACTGTCAGTAACTACAGTTTATCGCTACATCAATCTAGTTAGTTTTGTATAGCCCAATATCACAACAGGAGCTGCTGTTACAGCGTGAGTAACTTTAACTTGAGCGTTTAGACCTTCTGTTTCCTGCAGAACAACATATGGCCTTTTAGGTCGACTAGTCTAAAAGGCCCATCCATCAATCCATTTTCTTCCGCTTTATCTGGGGCCGAGTAGCAGAGAAAGTGATCTGAGCAGGGATGCCAAGAGTTCCCAATCCACGCACACTTCCACTTCCACATTTAATAACTAATTGACCTCCTTTGGCAGCAATAACCTCAACCAAAGGTATCCTGTAGTTGCAGATCAGACCTGCACATCATTCAGGAGGAATTTTGAACCATTCCTCTTGACAAAACTGTTTCAGTTCAGCAATATTCTTGGGATGTCTGGTGTGAATTTCTCTTTTGAGGTCATGCCACACCATCTCAATCAGGTTGAGGTAAGGACTTTGCCTGGGCCACTCCAGAAGGCGTATTTTCTTCTGTTTAAGCCATTCTGTTGTTGATGTGCTTTTATGTTTTGGGTCGTTGTCCTGTTGCATCACCCATCCTCTGTGGAGCTTCAGTTTGCGGACAGATGGTTTTAAGTTTTGCTTGATACGATTGGGAATTCCTTTTTTCATTGATGACAGCAATCCGTCCAGGCCATGAGGCAGCAAAGCAGCCCCAAACCATGACACCCCCTCCACCATATTTAACATTTGGGATGAAGTTTTAATGTTGGTGTGCTGTGCCTTTTTTCTCCACACATAGCATTGTGTGTTTCTTCCAAACAACTCAATTTTGGTTCCGTCTGTCCACAAAACATTTTGCCAGCAGTGCTGTGGAACATCCAGGTGCTCTTTTGCAAACTTGAAACATGCAGCAATGTTTTTCTTTGACTGCACAAAAATCCAAGTAATCCCAAAAGGTTCACATACTTTTTCTTGCAACTGTGTATCATATATGCTTTATATTTGGTCCATGAAGTTCACTCGTCACCGCAGGGAATGTGACTCTGACGTTTGTGGTGTCACGCGGTGAAACAGTGAGCTGTGTCCCAGTCACCAACAGTGCACTACATCTACGGGTCTATAGGTTTAATAATGGATTTCTGTGATAAAAAGTGATCAAATCCAAGTGACAGTTTATTATCTAAGGATGAATATGTGTGGTTAGTTTTATTCAAAATTTTACACAAATTAAATACTCAGGTAATTATCTTCTTGCCTGAGGGGGAAGTTATCAATTATTTAACAGTTCAACAGTTAACAGCTAAAGGTAAGCAGCGAACATTTTTTTATGAATACGCAGCACACAATTAAAACAGCAGTTTTCGTCCAGCTGTGTTGTGTTTAGTTCCAAGACCTGGCGCTGTCTCCCCTCCTCTGATTCTCACAGTGCATTTGGAACTATATTGACTCGTGCAGCGACCAATGCTGTTGTGGCTTCAAGAAAAGCGCAAATACTTATCTTTTTCTTTAAACTTAGTTGGTGCGGCTTATATTTAGGTGCGCTTTATCATAGTATGTCGATAAAGTAGCGAGTGATGATGGCTACTCTACGTGCTGTTGTTTCCCAGTGTGATGAAAGTGACTTTGGGTACCGAACCGCCCACAAAACCCTCCAGAGACTGGTTTCTGTTGAGTCATTAAACTCAACTAGTGTTCAGTTGAACACTTTTCAACCAGGGCTTGCTCAGCCTTACTGAAAGTCCAGACTGACCTGCATGGCGATGAGAATGAAGTCTATGAGAGTCCCAATGCCACAGAAGCCCACGGTGCAGAACTTCAGCAGACCTAGAAACACATCCCAAATCACAGTTAGAACACGGTCTTAAGGTGGAGGTCCAACCAGCCCAAAGCCCTGTTGCTGTTTAGGGGACATGGCGACCACTTGTCTGTGTAGTTGAAAAATATAATAAACTGGAGAAACCACAAGTGTCGTCTGTGATTTATTGAATAATAAAAACAGGCTTTATGCAAAGGGGAGAGAAAGTAGGACCGTCATCAGAGAGGATTCTCTGATTCGGTCCTCGAGTCTCTGCTAAAGAGTTTCAAAAGAGACAGCTTTTTATCGTAGTCAGATACGGGGGTATGGTTCTAAAGCAATCTTTTCCAAGATGGTGCAATCTTTTCCAAGATGGCGCAATCTTTTCCAAGATGGCACAATCTTTTCCAAGATGGTGCCGAGGACAGCCGCTCTGGCGCTTCTGTGCTCTTTGTTTTGTTTGTTTTTGTGTGTCAACTGTGCGTTTGTGTGCTCTTACCCGTGAAGAGCTTCTGAACATTAGGGCTACTACCCCAACTGACTTATTGCCAGTTTTTTTTTAATCTCTGCTGCAGATGTGGTCGTTTTTCTGGACAAGAGGAGAAGACAAAGACGCCGGAGCGCTCTTGCTACTCTGCAGACGAGGAGCAAGCACTCCCCTACCTGCTACCTGCCGTCTTTCTCTCAAAAGTTCGTTCCCTCAGCAACAATGTGGACGAGCTGGCGCTGTTGATGAGAAGTAACAAGGACTTCTCTTCCTGTGTTCTGTGCTTCACAGAGACGTGGCTCTGTGGACAAAACCCGGACAGCGCACAACACCTGGAGGGCTTTCGGCTGCTGTGTGCAGACCGGGACGAGGAGCTCTTCAAAAAAACCAGAGGAGGAACTTGCTTCTACATAAACAACAGCTGGTGCAACGATGTAGCGGTGATTTCTCGGCACTGCTCCGCTGCTCTGGAAAATCTCTTCAAAACTGCAAGCCTTTTTATTCTCCGTGTGAGTTTGCCTCATTCATCATGGCCGCTGTGTATATCCCACCACCCTCGGACGTGCGTGAGGCTGAGCGCGTGCTCGTGGAGCACATTCTACATTGTGGAGCTGACTTTCCCTCATTCCCTTGTTATAATACTTGGTGACTTTAATAAGGGAAATCTGAGCCAGGAACTACCCAAATGCAGACAGTTTATTAAATTCCTGACCAGAGAGGAGAACATTCTGGATCACTGCTACAAAACAGTCAGCAGAGCCTATCACTCTGTGACCACTTGATGGTCCATCTCATCCCTGCATACAAACAGAGACTGAAGCTTGCTAAGACTTTAGCAAGCACATCAAAGATCTGGACCAGTGAGGCTGTGGAAGAGCTCCTTACGTGCCTGTACCAGTTTCAAATGATCAGGATCGCTCTCATGCTTCTGCAGAGGTTGATGATGAGGTGATCATTTGAATCAGGTGTGTTGGAAGAGGGAAACATCCAAAACCTGCTGGATTGTGGCTCTTGAGGACCAGGAGTGGCCACCCCTGCTGTAGACTATGGACTGGGAGATGTTCAGGGCTGCTACAGAGAATCTGGACGAGTACACAGACACTGTGACCTCATATATTAAATACAATGAGGAACGCGTTCTACCAACGTGCACCAGGGTGAGTTATGCTAATGACAATCCCCGGTTCCCACCGAAGCTCAGTCAGATTCGGCGAGAAAAAGGCCCCACGCAGAACCGGAGACAGAAGCAGCTACAAGGAGGCAAAATACAGGTTTAGCGAGGAGATGAAGAAGGCTAAATCGGTGTATGCAAATAGACTTCGACAGAGGTTTGCTGAAAAAGATGCTGACTCCGTGTGGCGAGGGCTGAGGGCGTTTACGGACTTACAAGCTCCAGGCTCCCCGAGCGGTGAATGGCCGAGCACTCAGCCAGAGGCTGAATAACCATTAATGCTGTTTCGATCGTCCCACAGCCATTAACACCTGTCCGGACTCCAGCTCCAGCCACCCCCTTCTTCCCCCATACCATCAAGGCCATCAAAGGCCATTATAGACAACTATAGACTGATTCTGAAAGTTTGGTTAGCTCAGCTACGCTTCTCTATAGTCCCTGACCCTGACTTTCCCTGACATTGAATCAGAATCAGAATTCGCTTTATTGCCACTGTTAGTGAGGAGTTCACAAACTAGGAATGTTTTGTGGTACATTTGTACAACATGAAACATGAAATAAGGATAATTAATAGAATATCTAAAGACTCTATGACTATAAGCATGCAGTAAACTAGACTAATAATATATACCGGTACTGTACACCAAGATAAAAACGTGGATCTAAAATATCTAACATAAAACAGCAGCATGAGGGTGTACAAATTGTGCATTAGCAGCAGATTAGAGCAGAGCAAGCTTCAGACTCTGTCTGTATGCAGGGATGAGATGGACCATCAAGTGGTCTGATAGTCCGAGTGCAGCAGGGGGGCACAGCGCGATAGGCTCTGCCAACTGTTGCATAGCAGTGATCCAGAATGTTCTCCTCTCTGGTCGGGCATTTAATAAACTGTATTTGGGTAGTTCCTGGCTCAGATTTCCCTCGTTAGAAGTCACCAAGCATTATAACAGTATGTGAACAGCCGCCATGTTGAATGAGGCGAACTTACGCGGACAATAAAAGGCTTGCAGTTTATGAAGAGATATTCCAGAGCAGGGGAGCAGTGGCGACAAATCACCGCTACATCGGTGCACCAGCTGTTGTTTATGTAAAAGCAAGTTCCCCCATCTCTGGTTTTCCTTGAGTGCTCTGCATCCGGGTCCGCGCGCAGCAGTTGGAGGCCCTCCAGGGGTAGCGCACTGTCCGGGATCTCTCCGCAGAGCCATGTCTCCGTGAAGCACAGAACACAGGAGGAGAAGGAGTCCTTGTTTCTTCGCATCTGCAGCGCCAGTTCGTTCGTTTTTTCCCGGTGAAAAAGTAGCTCTTTTCCAAAGTGGCATGCACAAATTAGTTAAATTATTAATTTTTCTTCTCATCTAAATGCAGCACGTTCCTCTACCCTGATTCACTGGCAGCTGTTGCCCGACAGAGACCCAGATTCTACTCATACAATGGGCCATGCTGACTTCGCCGCTGTCCACTGACCGCAATCTACAGCCAATGATGTTATTCACACAAAACAGACTGGTCATGCCACCCGACCACTCCAGACAAGAGATGACAGGGTAGATGTGAATGGCCCAGACTTGAGAAATTAAAATTAAGTAGTTGTTTTAGATTTAGCTCATTGCCCTCTTCTTGGTCTCTCAATGTTACAATGTTGCCCCCCAAAAAGATGTGTTTCAACTAAAGCAGTAAACACAGAA
Source organism: Lythrypnus dalli (assembly GCA_011763505.2). NCBI lineage: Eukaryota > Metazoa > Chordata > Actinopteri > Gobiiformes > Gobiidae > Lythrypnus > Lythrypnus dalli. The sequence continues at coordinate 2,415 of JAADKR020374429.1, read as the reverse complement.
CAATTGAAATCAGAACACAAAACATACAATAAACTCAAATACCTGAAACCAGTTCCCCCTCAAACATGGTCCTGTCCAAGGTTTCAAAGATGGCCGACAATGGCCCCTCCTCTTTTTTTGAACCATGTGCTTCAGGTAAGTGGATTGTGTGTGTGATTTGAGAAATGTACAAAATGAATCTTCAGTAAATAAAGCATTTTCACTCAGAAAAGCTTTGAGTGTTTTAATTTAACCCAAATATTAACTTTAACTAAACAAATGCAGTACTAAAGAAACAAACCCTGGATAGTCATGTTCAATATTGTTTAGTGGATTATTGGTAAATATTGTAAAATGAATTAAACTGAATTTAATTGACAAAATGAAATAATGGGGCAAAGTAACCTACTTTGTCACACTGTGAAACATAATCATTTTCTAAATACATGTTTATTATTTTCAAGACTGTATGTTTGATGAAGGGGAGAATTTCCCTTTCATCAGCGTAGTAGGAATAGGCTCTAAAAGTTGACGTTTTTGAAGACATAACAATTGACGTCATCTTGGCATCACTCACTGTATTAAAACAATCAAAAGTATTAGTTACAAGTAGTTTTTTCTCAGGGCTAATAGTGGGAAGCTTTTCATTAATTTTGTCTCTCATGGTTGTGATTTTATCATTAAAAAATGCAACAAAGTCGTCAAAGCTGAGTCATTGGGATAGAGGGACCCAATGCATGGCTGTTAGTACGGCCCAATCTCAATTCTCTTTTGTATGCCTTCCCCTTAGCCCTCCGCCTACCCCTTAAAAATAAAGGGGTACAACAAAGGGTTATCTCTAGCCCTATCAATTGAGACACCCCTCCATCTTCATGTGTGTGTGGGGAAAAAGTGTCTCTAAATGAATGAGTGTGAGGCTCTATTTACAAACACACATGTTCCAGAGTTTAATAAACAAAAGAAAGAAGCACTAAAACCTACAGATTTATGATCAGACATTAATGAGCTCATTCTTTGTCCTGATTTTCTCCATTGTGAGATATAAAGATATCTTATTGTAGTGTTCATTTATGCATTGTTTCACTAGTTTGACAAAAAAAAAGAAAAAAAATAAGAAATATATTTTATAAAGTACAATAACATGCTTTTCCTTATCATTAATTTCTCCACTCTGAGGTTTAAGATATCGTAATTGTGTTTTCAGAGCTTTCAAAGTTGCTGTTTTTTAATTGAAGCCCCTTGAGGCAATATGTGTTGTGAAATCGCGCTAAACAAAACTAACTTGATTGATTGATTGAAAAATATCAATAGCAAACAATCAAAATGGCAGTACAACTGACTACAAACATTGAACGGACCAAGCAGCAGAATAATCACGCACAAAACAAAAATAAATAAATTACTAAATAAATAAACAAGAGGGTCTACCATCAAAATACAGAAACAATTGATCCATTAGTTTTAAGACACTTTACATTCCAGTTTTTGAAGAGATTTGCAAAAGGATAACATTACATGTTGAAATGAATATATAAAATTAAAAAAATATATCTTAATTGTAGCGCATGTGTGTGCGCACTGAAAGTGTGCCTCAGCAAAGGAGAAAAGTTATAACAATGTTCAAAACCACAACATACGCAATGTGCCTCCGTCGCATTAGCGCGGTTGTCATCTGCAACTGTCCTGAAGGTTTTTTTTGGAAATTAAAAATGCATAAACCGTGTTATTTGCGATAAAAAGCCACCTACGTTTGCGCGAGGGCTTCAGGGCCATGTTTGATTTTCTGGAGAAAGCGCTAAACTCCGCCTACCCCTCTGCGCAAAGTGTGCATCTGAATTGACTTCGGGCAGAGGGCAGTTCAATCGGAGATCAAAGCCATCCGCCTCTGTGAAAATTAGGATTGGGACAACACTCAATTTCTCGTGAACGCACAAAACAGAGGCCAAGGGGTAAGGCGGCGGGCTGAGGGGGAGAATTGAGATGCAGTCCAAGTCTAGCTACAGTGTTCAGTTTGCTTAAAGAGAATAGTATGCTGTTTTGGCTTTACACATCGCTTGCTTGTCGGCAAGTAAACTGCTTTTCCAATTATTCAGAGATTGCACAGAGCTAGATTTGCGCCATAACCGCTCTAATTTACAAGTCGTTTAAGCGCCCGGGTTTCATTCATTAAACCATGGAGCAAAACGTTTTGGTCTAACAACTTTCTGCTCAAGTAGAGCCACAACATAAAGAGCACCGTTTTGTGAGTGCAATGCAATATCAACAAACTGATCACTATTATTAGAATTGATAAGTGATTTACCCCCCCTAGAGCTGCAACCTTGACGTGGTGGGGGGGTTTGCGTGCCCGCATGATCCAAGAAGCTATGCTGTCGGGGGCTTCATGCCCCTGGTAGGGTCTCCCAAGGCAGACAGGTTCTAGGTGACGGGCCAGAC
>JAADKR020374351.1:0-14320 GCA_011763505.2 Lythrypnus dalli | reverse complement strand
GGCTAAACCACTTCCCCACGCAGGGGGGTAATATCACACACAGAATGGGTGAGTTCGTAACATAAACTCTCACCACAGCACCTCCCTAATTGTGTTTAAACAATTATTTGCACACTTTCTGTAAATCCTATAAACTTCGTTTCACTTCACAAATATCACTGTGTTCATCTCCTATGTGATATATTTAACTGTTTTTTTATCCTAAGAACCAATTATTTATAAAGGAAAATCATGAAAATTAACAAAGCTGCCCACATTTTTGCACCCCACTATATATACAGTGGTATGAAAAAGTTTGGGCACTCTTTTTTTTTTGTTATATATCATTGGTTGTTTGGATCAGTAGTTTCAGTTAAACATATCATATAGAAGACAAACGCAGTGATATTTGAGAAGTGAAGTTCAATTTACAGTATATACAGAGTGTAACATTACAATGTGTAATAATTATTTAAACATAATTAGGCAAGTGCAAAAATGTGGGCACCCCAACATAAAAAATACATATTTGGGTTCTCCTTTTGCAGAAATAAAAGGCTCTAAAAGTTTCTTACAGCTTTCAGTGAGAGTCTGGATTCTCGTTCTATTTTGGACCATTCTTCTTCACAAACATCTCCAGTTCAGTCAGGTTTGATGGAATGCCTGCTTTAAATCACATCACATATTTTCAATAATATTCAGGTCTAGGACTGAGATGGCCGTTCCAGAACGTTGTACTTGTTCCTCTGCATGAATGCCTTAGTAGATTTTGAGCAGTGTTTAGGGCCATTGTGTTTTTGAATAATCTAGTGTTTAGTGACATCTCCTCAGACAGAGCAGTGATGGCACACAGATAAGACGAGACAAAACAAAACAACAGCTGCAGCCTTCAGTTGCGTGTAGCAGAAACCGCACAGTGACAATTACATATTAAAGGGCCTCATACCTGTGTTTTTATTATCAACTAATCAAAGCAGACGCAAGCAATTAAAGCTGTGGTTGTAGCCAAAATTCACTTTCTCTACACATGTTTCACATCCCATCTTTTTGCGAGGACAAACCCATTCACAACTCCAGGGCCAAATTCCAGGGCCCCTGTCACGCAAAATCATGAAATTGATACAAATGCTTTGAATGAGAGGCACTATATAATCCCTATAAATGCCCAACTTTAAAATATAATGGAGGTAAACGAAACAATTTTTGTTTTGTGACTTAAAACAAGCATCAAGAATTATGCCTTTAACATTCATTCCTCAAATGTAAGAAGCAATTTACCTTCAGGGGTATTAAATTGCACATTAGCTTTACACCAGTGACGAAGCATTTAGACAAACACATAATATCAAATCAAGGCAGGCATAATGCACCTGATATTACTATGGAAATAAATCTACTTGCTGCATCCAGAGCTTTTGTTTAAATCATTACTTTTATCTATTTCAATGTTACTTTGCTGATTCTGTAGTGAACAGTGTACACTATCGAAACAGACAAAACGGTGCCCCAGCTATCGGTTGAGGAGTGTCCTGGTCTCCCCTCAACCTAACCATTAACCGACCCACAAATGCCATCTACCTCCAAACGAGCCAATAGTCAGAAAAGACAGCAGATTCAGGGCTAGGTCTCATAGTCATAGTCCTTGCCCTGTGTCCATTCTACTCAAATATCAATTACATGGCCGATGTAATTATTACTGAACCAAGTTTTCAGCAGAACCCACTCAAGTTAAGTGAGCTGTCCTTAGCTTTTACCCATGGCAGAGCCCACAAACAAACCCTGAGCACTGCAGGTTAAACCTGGTCTAATCGGTCTGCAGACTCATGGAGCTAGCAAAGTCATTCAGCTATGTAATTGTAGGCTGTTCTGCTTCAGAATACCATAGTCTATCATAGAATAGTTTAGTCCCAAGTCCCTACTCTCAACCAGTACCAAATGTCTAGAATTAACCAGTAATATTGTTAAGCTTATACATTTTTGTTTATTCCAAATTGTACATTTCCCATTGCACAATTTTATCTGTCAAGCATGCATCTGGTAAGGCAATTCTCCCTTCCCTTTTATCAGAAGGATAAATTAGCACTAACCAGATCAGCTTATTGTAGACTTTTGTTCGTGACACCCTTTGATGGAGAATAAAAGTGGTGTTGACCAAGAGGTTTGATCAAAAACAGGCAGGAGACCGGAAGTCTAACACAGGAAGTTTTATTTTACCATCATATGCGGGACCCGGAGACAAGAACTCAAGACATTGCACCGTCTTCCGTTCAAATCTGTCTGTGCTTTCACATGGAGTATAAAATCCCTCTGCCACACTATTTTCTATCTAACCAAAACAAGCTACCGTACTCTACAGGTCAGCCTGCAGCTGGCCATCGAGGTCATAGCAGGCCGCAGAGATTGGCTATCGTTGTAGATGGTGCAGCATGAACCCCACATTTAATTGCCATTTATTTTTTGTCCACATTTATGCACCTTATTTTTTAAATAATTTATTTTTTTAAATATTATTGCATACTTTCTGTAAATCATTTTACTGCTCAAATATCACAGTGTTTGTCTGCACTGTGATATATATAACTGAAATTTCTGATCCAAACAATGATTGATAAAGAAAAAACGTGAAAATCATCAGGCGTGCCCAGACTTTTTCATACCACTGTATGTATGTTTGTTTTTCACCATTAAAAAGAGTTCTCCAGTCACCCTGGATCCTTGTACTTGAGTCCAGTCAGTGTGGAGAGCTCTGAGCAGCTGTCCTGGGACAGTTTGGTCTGAAGGTTGCCCCGCTGTCACATTCCAGTGACTAGAGTTACTGCCCTGCTCCCCCTTTGCCTGCTCCTTCATTGCACTGCTGATTTTTTATTCACTTACTGCAAGTCTACAAGGAGGTCCAAGTAAACTGCATGAAATGTTGCCTCAGAAATATAACTTTTACCCAAAAAAAACATAATAACAAATGTACTAGTAAGTAATGTTTAGGCTGTTCTTGTGGAAGCTGCCAGTAATGGCTTTTGGACCCCTTTTTGATTCATGTTCTATCTTTTATTATGTGAATGCATTCCAAAATAAAAAAAGGTCGAGCAATGAAAATAAAAAGTATCAGAGTACATTTACTAAAGTACAGTACTTGAATGGAGATTTTGAATAATAATGAATAATTGTGTAATGGTCCCATAAATCTTTTGTCTCATTAAAACCCTTTAAACAAACCCACTATAACAGTATAAAGTGGTATGAAAACGTATGGGCACGCATGTTAATTTTCATTACTTTCCTTTATAAATTGGTTGTTTGGAACAGAAGGTTCAGTTAAAAATATCATATAGCAGGCAAATACAGTGATATTTGAAAAGTTTGAAAAGATTTACAGAGAGTGTGCAATAACTATTTAAACACAAATAGGCAGGTGCCTAAATGTGGGCACCCTTGTCATTTTATTGATTAGAATATATTTAGCACTCAGTATTTTAACACACAATTGGTTTGGTAAGCACATTGACCCTGGACCTCCATACACCGATGAATCCAATAATGAGAAGAGATATTGTCACCAAAATAGGAGAAAAATGCATTTTGAGAAAATGGCAAATGAAAGTCTGCTACATGATATATTTAACTGAAATTTCTGAATCAAACAACCAATGATTTATAAAGGAAAATCATGAAAACCATCAGGGGTGCCAATACCGCTGTATAACACTCACAACAGTGACCTGTTGTTTTGTCTTGCAGATGTGAATTCAAGCACAATCTTCATGTTTTTAAACTGACTTAAGATTTCTTTGAATTATTTAGTATTTTAAACCCAGTGGCATGCTCATTTAACCATGCCAAGAAGCTGCATTGTTGCGATATTTTTGAATTCATGAGAGTCATGAGAGTCTTGTACTGCACTAGCCGAAATGTTTGACTCCAAGCCAAAAGGTGTGTCCAAATACATTTGTAAATATAGTGTACTTGGATCTGTGTTTTAGGTGTATCTTCAGAATCAAAATCGGAATCAGAATTGGCTTTATTACCATTGTTAGTGAGGAGTTCACAAACTAGGAATGTTTTGCGGTACAATCGTGCGACCTGAAACATGAAAAAAGAATAAACAATTGAATATCTAAAAACACGAATACAAAGCATGCAATAAAATAGACCAAAGATAAAAATATATACACTAAGGTAAAAAAAGTGTGCATCTGACCTGCACGCCCCCTGGTTCTGGAGACATACAGGTCCTGGAGAGATGGCATTTGCAGCCGATCACCTCCTTGGCAGGACGCACAATGCGTTGCTGTCTGTGTCTGTCCCTGGTGGTAGCACCAGCGTACCACACGGTGATGGAGGAGGTGATGATGGACTCAATGATAGAGGTGTAGAACTGCACCAACATCTGGGTTGGTTAGAACATCCTCTGCTGGATTCTTGATTAGGGAGCTGAAGCTGATGGTCAGCTCCCACTTGAGATCATGGGTGATGGTGGTGCCCAGGAAGCGGAAAGAGTCTACGCTGGAGATGGAGTGGGAGGTTCTGTGAGGGCGAGGGGGGACAGTGGGGCTGTGGCTTTCCTGAAGTCCACGATCATCTCCACTGTTTTCTGGGCTTTCAGCTCCAGGTTGTTGCTGCTGCACCAGGACACCAGCCGGTCCACCTCCCTCCTGTAGGCAGACTCATCACTGTCCGACATGAGCCTGTGGTGTCATCCACAAACTTGATCCGTTTAACAGACTAATGGCTGGAGGTGCAGCAGTTGGTGTACAGGGAGAAGAGCCAGGGCGAAAGATCACAGCCCTGGGGGCAACCAGTGCTGATTGTCTGTGTGTCAGAGACCGTTGTCCCCAGCCAAACATGCTGTCTCCGGTCCGTCAGGAAGTCAGCTGCAGAGGGAGTCAGGCACGTTGAGCTGGTGCAGCTTGTCTTGGCGCAGACATGGGAGGATGGTGGTGAAAGCGGAGCTGAAGTCCACAAACCGGATCCTGCCATAGGTTCCTGGGGTGTTCAGATGCTTCAGGATGAAGTGGAGGGCCAGGTTGACCGCATCGTCTAAAGACCTCTTGGCTCTGTAGGTGATCTGCAGTGGGTCCAGGAGGGGGGCAGTAATGTCCTTGAGATGGTGCAGAACCAAGTGCTTAAACGACTTCATGACATCAGCGCCACCGGCCTGTAGTTATTCAGTCCTGTGATCTTTGGTTTCTTGGGGACAGGAACAGGATTTGAAGCAGCCTGGCACATGGCATGACTCCAAGGAGGTGTTGAAAATGTCTGGAGGACAGGAGACATTTCACTGGTCTTTCAGGATGGATGGAGAAACACCGTCAGGGCCCGCAGCTTTGCGGGTGTTCATCTTCCAGAACTGTCTGTGCACGTCCTGCTCCAGGATGCTGAGGGCGGGGGGGTGGAGTGTGTCTGTGGTGGCCTTTGATGAAGTGGCCTCGATGGTTTAGATGCGCTTGCTACAGGCTTAGCCAGCTTCAGTCTCTGTTTGTATGCAGAAATCGGATGGACCATCACTTGATCTGTCTCAGTGCGGCACGGCGCGGCTCACTGTTGTGTAACAGTGATCCAAAATGTTCTCCTCTCTGGTTGGGAATTTAATAAACTGTCTGTATTTCGGTAGTTCCTGGTTCAGATTTTCCTTATTAAAGTCACCAAGCACAATAACAAGGGAGTTCGGGTATGTCCACTCCACATGCAAAATATAGCCTGCGAGCGCGCACTGAGCCTCGCGCATGTCCACGGCCGCCTGGATGTAAACATGGCCATAATCAAGGAGGCAAACTCGCGCGGAGAGTAAAATGGTTTGCAGTTTATGAAAAGATATTCAAGAGCAGGAGAGCAGTGTTGAGAGATCACAGTCACGTCGCTGCACCAGCTGTTGTCGATATAGAAACAAGTACCACCTCCTCTGGTTCAGAGAACTCCACGGTCCGCGCGCAGCAGCTGAAAACCCTTCAGGTGTAGCTGATTCATCTTTGCGTCTTCCCCAGTAGCTAACAGCACACCAGCCACAGCTTTTGTTGTAAATGTTTTAGACCAATGTTGCTTATATAATTTTCTCACCAACAAAGAACATTACCAAAAATTCACAATACCCCCTCTTTGGTGTTCAATATCTTCCACAAAGGAGATGACCATATTTAGATGTGGATCATGGCTTTGTGAAGCGGGATGATACGGGAGGCTGTGAAATGTGGTGAACTTTTCGTGGGTTCAAGACAAAATAGCATAATTTAACACCCAAATAAGAAAAAAAGATTATTTTTAAGGGAGAAAACTTATCACCTACCTGAAATTTGTACTTTGACTTTTGTTACACCAGTGGTCATCAAAATACGTAATTTCCTTTGTAAAGGTACAGCTACTACAAAACAAATATTTTAATTTGATTTTAAGTTAGGTGAACGTATTGTAAGTATTTGTTTGGGAAATATGGAATCGTTGAAAGTAGAAAGTACAAATCAGTTTAAAGTGCTAAGAAAAATTACATGGTATTTTCAAAAACACACACATTGGAGGATCACATGATGCATGCTACTGAATAGTCACAGCACAATTTTCGTCTCTTCCATGTGTCGTTGAAAAGTTATTATTTGAGGTAACAATTTGCAGTGTGAATTGCCAACACAACTGTGTTATGTCTCTCTGGATAAGACGAAAGGTCGGAAAGGCAACACTAACGTTACCGTTGCTAATGCTAACCAGGAGAACCAAGACACTGAAAAGGAAGAAATGGACCAAGGGGCTACAGTGAGTGATGTTGACAAAGCTGCTACTTTAAGGGAAGACCGTGTGCGCCACTGAGCAAGGCCATTGACAATGCGATGGGCCGTGACATCATACCCTATCCATTCAATATATATCAGTGGGGAAGACACCATAGTGGAATGAGTAACTAAAAACATTGAAGAAATGCTGGACAAGAAAGTAGCTGCCATTCTTAAACCAGTAGCCGAGCTCTCCGGAAAGTTTGACACCATGGCACAGAGGATGACCACAATCGATCGAAACTGCACCGAGGCTGGATACCATAGAGAAAACTCTTAAAAGAACATTGGAAAGATTGGATGGTTTCGAGAATCAAAGCAGATGCCAAAATATTAAAATTACTGGTTTAAAAGAAGGAACGGAGAGCAGGGACGCGGTGCCTTCTTTTGAGGAGTGGATTCCGGTTTTGCCGGAGTAAATTTGTTTGGTGTAAAATCTTAAATCGCTGTTTCTTAACACGAACAATTATTTTTACATCACACTGTATGACACTAAAGCCAATGTTACTCTTGTACAAGAAAAAACACTGATTACCCCAGCGTTAAGCACATTTCTGAAGTAAGTGTTCTTTGTTACTGACCCTCTCCTGTGGCACTGTGTGCAGCGTGGGGCAGCGGCAGCTCCTGTGCCTGGCACGCGCTCTGCTGAGGAAGACCAAGATCCTGGTTCTGGATGAGGCCACAGCAGCAGTGGACATGGAGACAGACCACTTGATTCAGTCCACGATCCGCTCCCAATTTGAGGAGTGCACCGTCCTGACCATCGCCCACCGCCTCAACACCATCATGGACTACAGCAGGTACACGCTTTGCATCGTCAGAGATTTGAATCATTAAAAAGGTGTAGCATTTGATCATGCCAATTTTGAGGCCTTTAGAGCATTAAAGATACACTATGAAACTTTTTAGGTGAAAAATAAACAAAAAAAAACTTGATATTAGTGCATATTTGACCGTTTAGTGACCCAGTGGCTATGGGTGGTTAGCATAGTGTTTTGCCTTTGACTTTCAACTTTTTGTTTTATTTAAAAGGTACACTATTTAGCTTATTAGGCCAAAAAAGAAAACCTTGATATTGTGATTATTTGATCTTTTAGTCACCCAGCAGCTATGGGTGGTTAGCATAGTGTCTTTACTTTACATCACGGCGGCCTTTATGATGCTCCAGACTATTGTCAAGGAAAGTAAAGTTCCGATTTCAGAACTGTTGAACCTGCTCAAAGTCAACAATTAATTAATCAAAGAATACATGCAAATTTTGTAAAAAAAAAAATTAAAAAAATGCTTTTTAATATGTTTTAAATTTACATAGAAATGACATGAATGTGTAATCCAAATAATGGTAATTTCTTCTCAGAGCAGAAGCGGGGTGGCAGGCAGTGGATACAACACATGCACGGACGCTTCAAAACTTTTCTGGAAATTAGTTTTTTATTGCACCCTGTCATTAACAACTCCACTTTGGCGGCTCCTACAGACTCCAAACCTTTCAATCTTGGTTTTAACAATATTTAACATTTAATAAGGTATGTTCAGGTTTTTTTTTAAATACCTTTATTTAATTCCTAGCTTGATGTATTGAGCATTAAACCTTAAAATACAAAGCAACATTTTACTTTTTGGATATTTTCCCCTAATACCTAGCTTGTTGTAAACCTCATGATCAACACTGCTCAACCTCATGACAACACTGCCACAACACTGGGATAATGCATTATCAAAGCCTTGGCTCAATTGTGAAAAGTGATTGGTGAATGACCCAGTTAAAAAAAAAGGCAATCAACATGAACGAAGGAAAAGCCACATGTAAATTCGAGTGTGTGTTCTTCGACTTTGATCCAAAAATAGGGCTGGGGCCGGTTCTAGGCGGCGCTGTGAGGGGGAGTTAACAGCTTTTACCAAAACACTGAAGTGACAGGCCTTAACTTTACTGAATGGATCTGCACTGAGAATATCTGGAACCATGAGAAGACTCAGGATTCTCATCGACAAAAGCTACAGCTAGATCTGATTGATCACGTAAAGATATGAAATAAGCACCAACAAAGTCGACTACATAAAGCAGCTTTTATAATGACGAGAGACTGGATGTGTTGAATTCTTAGTTGTTCACACTTTTGGATGACTTGATTTGGCCCTAAAGAGCCACACATTCTCCAGCATGAGTCTGAGATAAAAAAACCTGACCACATTTTTCCAGCCAAACCCACGCCATGTATTCGATCTTGTAGTAGATCATTGTAGTTGGCAGATGTCTTCCCAGCTTTGTTTAGCAATCTGCATGTTACCCTCTAACTCCCATCGCCTTTTAATGTACTTTGTGTTGGCTTGCTTACATTGTTGAATTGCCTTATACAACTTGGAAATTACTTTAGTGTGTTTGACAGATTTAATCAATAACAAAAATGTTTGTATAAATCCTAAATCACCCTTCTCCCATGTTGGTTTTATATTGTTTTTAAAATAATGTGTAACTTGCCAATATCTAAAGAAATCATCCTAACCTAATCCAAATTTAGCCTGTAGTTGTTCAAAACTTGTGGATAAATGAGTAATATGTTTTAAGTCCCTTTGACACCCAACTTTTAAATCTTTTTCTCGTTCAGAATATTAGGCTTGAATTTTGAGTCATAAGCACACCATCTTAAGATCTTACATTGCTCCTCCAACTTGAAAGTTTGCATAACTCCGCTCCAAGATTTCAATAAAGACTCAAACATAAACTCTTGAAAGCAGTGACTGACATCAGAACTGCTGTATATATCGTTTTAGCCGGTTTAAACCTACTTGAGACCTGGTTCTCCAGGACAAATGGTTTACCTGGATTTAGTCCAGGGTGAACTTCTAACTCTGCTAACCTGGTTTACCCTGGTTTATTATTCTGTCTCAAATAGGACTTAAAACGGTTTAAAGTACAGTGCTCAAGCTCTTCGACTATGTCCTTTTGCTTATACTATATTATTACTTTCACTAGCAACTTATTTCATTCACGTTGTAATTTTAACACATTTTGTGTTATTTTTTTGTAATTTATTACATTTTGATGTAATATTTTTTTGAATTTTGAATCTTTGACCCCCAATAGTGGCATTTAAAACGTATTTAAAATGTCTTACATTGGAGCTACCCTGCTGTGGGAGCTACCAAAGTGGAGATGTTGATGATACAGTGTAATAAAAAGCTAATTTTGAGAAAAGGGTTGGAGCGTCTGTGCATGTGTCATACCCGCTGCCTGCCTGTCTACTTGCTCTGAGAGGAAATGACCATAATTTGGATTACATGTTCATGTCCTGTGTCTGACGTACAATACATGGAGGCAAATCATGTCAATATTGGTGAAGGTGATCATGAGTGAGAAGTGGAGAAAGTGTTTGGCGACAGGGTTGGGGAGGCTGGAAGTGCTGTTGGAGGTGTGTGGAAGTGCTCATCTGTCCCTTTCTTCTGCAGGGTCCTGGTTTTGGATAAGGGCGAGATGGCGGAGTTCGACAGTCCGGACAAACTGATCGTTCAGAGAGGACTCTTCTACAACATGGCCAAAGACTCTGGGCTGCTCTGACAGCCCTCACTCGGCGTCACAGCCCGTGGAGTTCACTGTTACAGAGACATACTATCAGCTTATTTATGTGCTCATTACACTGGACAAAATTGGCCAAAGTTATACAAAAGGTAGGGGTGGACGATGGAATATTTAAAAGTTTGTGTCAGTGGTTTTTTGGAGATTCCTTTTACTTAATACTTTTTTTGTTTTCCCCGTCCTACACTACAAAAAGTAAATATCATTCTGAGGTTTGAATTACTTGAATTCAGAATTTCAATCTTCTTTTGACCAGTTCAGAATTTTTCACTATGTCAGGACCCGAACCTTAGATCCAATCTTTAGACTCCCTCATTCTCTATTCGAAGGTTATTTTCACTGAAGGAGGACTAACCTTGGACTAAACCAGGTCTAAACTCGATCTGAGGCAGAAAGATTAATCCTAAACCAGGTCTGTGTGTGGGTAAACATGAAGCAGATGACAGACTCTGTCAATGCAGAGTCTGTCATCTGCTTTAGTGTGTAAATTCTAGTTGATTTATGTATAGACAGGATTTGCTTTTTAGGAATTAAACATATATTGTATTGAAGAAAAAAGCAGTAACACAGTATTAATTAGCTTGTATCCAGGTTAAACAAAGCATTATTCCCATACAACCATAAACTGACTGTGTGTGTTCCAGACCTGTGCTTCACAATTGTCTTTTAAATTGAACTTTGCAAAATTTTAATTCGGAACTCTGCTCGAGAATATTTAATTTGTTTCATGGCATCTCTTACTAGTACTAAGGTAATCTCTCTTGATGTATAAAAATCGGACAAGTGTTATATTCTTCAATCATTGTTAAATAAGCCATCTTGAAAAAAGAAGCAATTTATTGAAACATATCCGAAACTCAACAAGCTCAAACGATCAAGACAACACAAATGTGGATAATATTCTGAATGCAAGGCATTTAAACTCGTCTAAAATTAAAAGAATAGCTAGTAACATTTTCAGTAGTCAAAATGTAATATATTTTGCTTTATTTTTGGAGTCGCCCCCCCCATAAAACATAATCTGCTGAAAAGATATGTCACATTTTAAAAGAGCTGATTTAATATGAACAGGTTTTAAGGCAGCTTTCCCTACCGAACATTATTGTGCGTCATCAGATTTTGAATTTTATGCTTTGAATTTTTCAGTACATTAAAAATCCGTCTTTAATTTTAGTCACTACGTTTTTAATAATTTGAAATTAAAGGTACACTATGGAACTTTTCAGGCAAAAACAACTTGATATGATTTCAATGACCCAGGGGCTGTGGGTGGTTAGTATGACATCTTTACTTTCCATCACAATGGTTTCTATGATTTGATTTGGAGGTTTCTGGTTAATTTTCCCATGGAGAGGGTATATCATAAGAGACGACAATTGATTCAGGGGCATCATAAAGGCCACTGTGATGAAAAGTAAAGACGCTATGAGTACCATCCATAGTCGCTGGGTCACTAAAAGAAGGTCACAAATAAGCAATAATATCAAGGGTAAATAGTTCCATAGTTTACCTTTTAAACCATTCATTAAAAAAAAATAGCAATAAAAAATGAAAATCTAGAGAACATGTTTTCAAGCTCGTATGTTCAACAGGCAAAGTTCAAAGCAGTGAAAAATGTAGCAAATTTCTTTAAGGGTAAATGGTAATTCAAGACTTCAGGAATGAAAATATTCAGATTTTTTTTTTTTAAGGTACACTATGGAATTTTTTAGGCCAGATATTAGTGCTTATGTGACCTTAAGGGACCGACTGGCTATGAGTGGTAATCATAGTGTCTTTACTTTCCATCACAGTAGCCTTAATGATGTTGTCGACTCTGGTGACATACCCTCTCCATGGGAAAATTAACCAGAAGCCTTGGAAATCAAATCATAGAGACCATTGTGATGCAAAGAAAAGGTGCCAAACTAACCACCCGTAGCCCCTGGGTCACTAAAAGATCAAATATGCACAAATATCAAGTTTTTTTGTTCACCTAAAAAGTTCTATAGTGTACCTTTTAATGGTTTAAAAAAAAAAAAGCTCATTTACAAAGATGGATAACTCAATGTATGCTTCTAAATTTATCCTTACCTTGCAGTAGTTTTCAATACCAGATCTTTTTCAATGTCACAAAAATACAAAAGTCACTTCTTAATCAAATTCACACAATTTGAGATTCACAAGTGTCATTTGTCAAGGACAGTAACACATTTCCAAAACCAATTTAAAGAAGTCAAACAGTGCATTATAACTGTCCGGTCGAAATAAATGCTGGTTATACGTTTTGTTTGGGAGTTGACGTGCCTTGTTCAGTCTTGTCCAGTTCCTTATTTCTGGAGGCATTACACACTTTCTTGTGTGACGTTATGCTGCTTTTTTATGTGTGTTCTTTGGTTTAGACAGAATGATGTTGAAATATGTTTGATTTTATCTTATCTTTCTTTTATCTTATAAGCCAAAATTAAAAATATATATAAATTTATAAAGAAAAAAATGCCAAAATCACATTGCATAAGAGTTTAGAATGTTATCGTACACTCCTTTCGGGTTGTGGAGGGATAATCTTGTTCTTTTGACCAGAGTTGTGACTATTTTTAAAATTATAACAATGGAGTTGCAACGAAGCCATGATAGAGATTTGCACTTTTATTTCAGGGAGAAGAATCTCTAACTTGTTGAATGTATTATAACATTTCCTGTTGTAAATATACATGTTTGTACTTTGTTAGTTAAGTTTCGTTTTAATAAAATATAAACTACCATTATGTTTATGTATTTATTTTTTTCTGTTTTTTGTGGTCGAGTTCCTCTTCCCTGGCACAAGGGACACGGTGGAGTGTCACCCTTGCCCCAACAGAAAAGGTTTGACGAGATGAGAACTTTGATGCAGTGGGGTTCTACCTTCCACAACTCCGGCCATGAGATCTTCCGATCCCTGGCTTCCTCCCGTCTGGTCCATGCCTGTTATCTCAATCCCACCATCTGGCTTGCATGCTGCTCCTCGACCCTGGCTCTTACTTTGCGTTGAACCCAGTCCCGCCTTTTTTTGCCCTCAAGTTTGTTGTAGAGGATTGTCGGAGTGGTTCTCTGACCTGCCTGGCAAGTTGCCACAGAGCTTTCTGATGCAGCTGTGCTTCTGCCTGGTCCACAGCGTCCTGAACCTTCCACTTTCTGCCAGTCCTCGCCGCTTTGGATGCTTTCAGGTCCTTGGATTCCATGTATTGGACCATCTCTCTTGCTCTGGTAACCCTGAACTCCTCAGTAAGGCTGTTGATGGGGAGCGTCGACTTGTTATAGTTACCGTAGAGAAATTATGACACAAACACAAAATGAAATAAAGTGAAGATTTTAAAGGCCCTAAGCTGATTTTTTTTATTTTGAAACAAATGATTATTGTTAACTTTCATAGCTCATTCCATAACTTATTTTTATGAACTTTTGATGACTTGCAGGGTCACTGTCACAGAAATCTACAAAACTAGCAAGTTTATAAAGTTACAAGTTTCCACAGATGTCTTGAGTTTTCAATACACTAAAGAAAGACAACATAAATATTGTAGTAAAAATTACTACTAGAAAAAAATGTTACACGGCTTTTAATATTTCCAAAGAAAATACTACTACAGTGGTCCCTCGTTTATCGCTGGGGTTCGGTTCCGAAAACCCCCTGTGATAAATATAGCAATCTCTTAATTTTTCACTATTTAATTACATGTTAATGCTTTATAACTCCTCCTGACACTCTTTATACTGTAACATTAATAAGGGGTTGAGAAGAGCAGACTATTTTAAAATGAACTCAACATGTGAATTCTCTGTGAGAAATGCCGTTTAGTGGAATGAATACTGTATTTAAAAAAATCCATGTGTGAGCCTTGGGGAGCTTAGTCAGGATAACACTTTAGCGCTCCGGAGGACAGAGTTGAGGCGAGGCCGAAATGTCCAGTTCAAATCCACGTGCAAAGTTTATTTACAAAAAATATCTACAAAGGAAAAATGTTAAAAACATATTGCAGCTTGCCCTGGCAAC
>JAADKR020373339.1:0-14378 GCA_011763505.2 Lythrypnus dalli | reverse complement strand
TAAACAATTATTGTACACTTTCTGTGAATCCTATAAACTTCGTTTCACTTCTCAAATATCACTGTGTTCGTCTCCTAAGTGTAGTATTAAACTGTTTTTTTATCCTAAGAACCAATGATTTATAAAAGAAAATCATAAAAAATAGCATTGTTGCCCACATTTTCGCACCCCACTGTATATCAGAGAGATTGTCCTGAAAGTGAGGGCAGCTGCTTTGTGTCTGGCTGTAAACGCTGAATATTCCTGGTATGGTCTTACTTTCTGCAGCTTCTTCAGATGGATTTCCCTTCAAAAATATACCATTACAGGGGCCCTATAGTCCTTTACAGATGAGTGGGACTGACTGATTCCACTGCCAGGGCAAAATATAAAGTTATTTCTTGGCACAATTCAAGTAACTCAAGTAATGCTGACAAATCTGGCTGAGATGTTATTTCTGTTAGAAGGCCTCTGCAAACATGTCCTGAAATGCATGTTATTCTTGTATTAGTTCCACAGTTCACAAAATGTCTTTACTTCATCATGTGTTTAATGGGCACTGTGAGCTGAGTTATTTTTAAAACAAAACACACAAATCAAACAGCAATACCCCTCCTAATGGTCACGCCGTTTGTTCACAATCCTGCTTAAACTCCTATCAGACACTGGTTGTATTTCGGCAGTACCACGTACACTCCGTCTGTCCTTACTCTGGACTTTGAGCTGCCAGGAAACCCACAGTGAAACTATGTGAAGTGGAGCAGCTTGTCCAAACAGAACTCAGATCGATGGAGCTTGTCCTAAGAAACAGGTGTGAGGGCCCCGTGGCCGAAACCAAGAAACTTGACTGAGAGGACACACACATTTACATACAGCAGCGGGACACTTCCCAGAACACTTACGGACAACACAGTGTACCTATCTGTATTCAAGTATATGAAGCACTGGGGTAAAATCACTGTACAAGGCTGCGAGCATATGGAGCAGTGTATACAATACAAAGCAGCTGCTCCTATTACTCTCACTTGCTGCCATGACTGCTGCAGCTGCTAATATTACTGCTACTACTGCTGTGTAGTAAGTAGTTGCAACTGTGACTACACAAATAACCACAATTGATCCCTGTCTCAACTGTGAGGTGAATTTGTACACACTTTAACATCAATATCTAAAATGCTTTACTCTGGTATTAACAATAAATGTACTTTTATTTAGCAGTCTTACCACATTGAGAATGTCCAATCTTGTGGTGTCTCGGATGCTAACCAGGGTTAAGCCTGGCTAAATACAGAAACTGCAAGCTTAAGTGAGTGGTCACTGAACAGTGCAAGGACAATACATGGCAGTTGTTGATGCAATTCTTCATGTTCAAAAAGCTGTTGACTCTTGTTAAACATTGATATTTGCTCTTCTTTTAATTCCCAATGTGGGGTATAATTATGAAGGTTGGTCCGGGTTCACCATCTTACGTGATGAGGAGGCGGTAGGCATAAAGTGTAATTTGGTTTCAAGTGTGAGATAGTCTTTGACCTGTTGAACAATAGCTGTATGGAATCTGAGGAGAAAACAAAGCCTTGAGCTTGTATCAATGTAAAGTTGAAACTTGGCCCGAAATGGAGCCACAAAATTGAATAGTAGTTTAAATTGTTTGGAAATTGCTTTTTTTCATGTTAAGTCATTATTTTATGCAATGTTCTAGTGTAGCAAACGTTCAGTGTTAAAAGGAGGTTGAGTTACATGCTGGACCACTGAGGTTCACAAACACGGCTATTACAGCTTCTCCTCATTTCAAATTACAACTTTAGACAATTTAAAATAAAGCAAAAATCTTGGAAAAATGTTGTGCCAAAGCTGTGTTCACTTTTGTACATATGCATTATTGCAACCTTCTCCATTTATTTTGGCTAACTTGTAATTATTCCATTTGATCATTTTCTAAACTTCAATAGATACCAAAATGCAGTAGGAGTTGCATACATAAGCATACATAAGCATACATAAGCCTACAGGCTTAAAGACAGTGGATGTGTTTCTCGTTCCTCAGAATCCATCCTTGGAAAGAGGCCCTCTTCGGGTCAGATCCTCAGAAAACTGGACAGTGTCAAAATGTGTCACGTGAATGTTTAAAGCAGGCCTCAAGTGTTGCCCCCTGAAGTGCCCCCTGACCTTGTCTGCATGGTTGTTGAAATTGTTTTGGCTATTTGGGGTTGTTAGATATATTTGTGTCTCTCCCCAGATACGAAGAACACATATTCAAATACTGTAACAAGTGCAATGTTGATTTCAACCGTAATGACATTTTTCATAAAGTAAAATTTGGACTCTTGGCCCACCTATGATTGATTGAGTCATGTGCCATGAGTGGTGATGAGCATTATTTTATTTTTGAAAGTGACTGGTTTTATTGCCTTAGTCCTTCTTTGGACAACTAAATGGTCGCGGTACATCATTATGAAGGTAACATGTTAAGAGTACTCATGTGTTCCCAATTATAAACATTCATATAGCAGACTTTATTTGCTGATAACATTTTACGAAGCTGAAAGTTCCATTTCAAACTAAGTGATAAAAGTCCACACTCTAGAAAACAACAGCTCGATATGGATGATATAAGTAAAGGCATAAATATTGTGATGCATTTGGTGGTGAGTATGCTGTTATAATGAAAAACCCCAAAATAAACTGTGTAAAGCCAAATATAAACAAAATTAGGTGGAAAGCAAATGTAAATGCGCTCACCGAAATGTCTGATGTTTAAACAGATGTTATACGGTTGGCTTCTCTCATCTGAGGTCGCATTAGCAAGGAAATTGACTGAAAAAGAAAATGATCCAAACTAATAAGTTATTGTGTTGAAAAATTAATAGTACGAGTAGTACACGTAGTAGTACTCGATTACCCCTACGAGGAGTTGTGCATAAATCAATATGATCACATTTAGAGCGTCTTTCAGAACAATATAAGGAAACTTTAAAAAAGCTTGTACCCTTCTGCATGTGTCACTCATATCCACCATTGATCCATCTGCGGTCCACCTGCTCGAGATATGACCACAACTTCAGCCTTTGCCTCAGGTGTACTGCTGAAATGTGAGTTCATTTCAACTGAGTGATGTAAGGCCTTACCATTTTTCCACTGCAGCTCAGGACACCTTGGAGGTCTCGGGAGCTTTTAGCTCACTTCATCTAGTGGAAGCTGTGGTCATAGGAGGGACAGATTAGCTGTTTTTGTTTGGGAAAAAAGTTCTTAACAATGATTTTTAAAATCCTAAACTTTTTATCAGCAGTGCTGGATATCAAAGTACATTTATTTAAGTACTGTACTAAAGTAGAGTCTTGAGGATCTATTCTTTGCTTGATTAGAATTTAGTTGAGAATTTTTTACTTTGTTACATTGAAAAGATGAATAAAAAACGTTATATTCCGCTACATTTCTGTAAAGGATAATAAAGTAAAATGTAAATTTAGCCAATGCAAACAGACTTGTGCTTCTACTTTGAATAGCCTACTTACTGCATTTTCCATAGCAAATACTTCAGTACTTTCACTTTAGTAAACAGACGACTGAGCACATTTTACTTGTATTGGAGTAATATTTGACCGGTTGTATCTGTACTATTTTTTTCCTGCATTGAAATAAAGTACTTTGACCACCACAGCCTTTAACACAAGACCAAGTGCCAAACAGCCACTGTTTGAGCACCTAATTCCCGTGCGTCACACTGCGAGGACAAGAGAAGATGGATTTCTCTTCCTCATTTGCACTGGGCACAGCCAGCCCCCTCCTGCCCACCCGACCTCCCGTTTTTATAATCCCGGGATTAGCACATGGGTCACAATGGCCAGTGTCCGGATGCGGGCAGGTGATGGAGAGGAAGCAGTTTTTTAATCAAACACTCATTCGCTTCCTGGAATATGAGGCTGTTTTTTTTTCTTGGGAAGAGCAGAGTGTATTGGGAAAACACCTGCTGTTCAGAGCAGAATGAACAGGTACAAATGGGTCTGATGCAACAGAGTCAGCAGCAATGGGAGACAACGTGACTGTTTCCAGTTGTGAAATTTAGACAACTATGACATGTGCACTTTGGAAAGATTTCTGGATTACTTTAAGTATATTGCAGTCAAAGAAGTAACCTAAAAACTAAAAGTAAAATAAAGATCAGCACACAAGCTCTTATTTAAAGTTACATTGTGGAACTTTTTAGGCAAACAACCCCCCAAAAAACCTTGATCTTAGTGCTTATGTGATCTTTTAGTGACCGGGTGGCTATGGGTGGTTAGCCTAGCGTTGTTACTTTTCATTACGGTGGCCTTTATGATGCTCCAGGATCAATAGTCTTTTCTGGTGACGTACTTTTTCCGTAGGAAAACTAACCAGAAACCTTAGAAATCAAATCACAGAGACCATTGTGATCATAGGTCACTAAATAGTCAAATACGCACTAATATTTGTGCCTAAAAAGTTCCATAGTGTACCTTTAATGTTCAATCATTTGGAACAGTTATGTTTTGAGCATGGATGCATGAATTAAATAATTTAGCACATAATATAAAGCAACTAAATTCTGTTTATAGCTTCAAGAAGCAACTGAAATTATATTATATAAAATTAACATTCATAAGGCCTTTATGAATGAGTCTCTTTTCAAGGTCACGGCTGGAGCAGTGTGATGCCGGCAGCTTGGACTCTTTCCCCAGTGATCCAAAAACAGATAAGCAGAAGAAGATGGATGGATGGCTGAAGGACTGGAAACTAATTTATTGCATTACCTGGACAAATTTCAGGTACCTGGCCTTTAAAAGACTTGACATTTTTTTTAGTTTCTAATTTTTTTTCTCTTCAATTTAATATATAAAAATCTACTGTTCCATAATCCGTGTCTCTTCCTGTGTAATTTTGAATGTATTCGAGATATATTATGTATATTATGTAAATTTTAGGCAGATGTTTTGTATGAATGTATTGTTCATACCTCTATGAGGATAATTTTATGATGTGAACTCAAAATGTCTGTCCATTATCAAAGCAACAGCTAAAAAGCAAACAAGCACAAGTTTTAGTTTATGTGGAGTTTTACTGGGCTAGCACTAATTCAGACTTGAGAGTCCATCTGTTTTCACAGCTGTATTTAGCCATAGGATTTGTCAACGCTTACTGTGCTTTCTAATTCAACTAATTTCACATCATGTAAACCTATTTTTGTAATTGTGACTAAATCAGCATTACAGTTGTCAGTTGTTGACCTCATATCAAGCACCACAAATATTTTTTATGAAATACGAAAATCTTACACACCCTAATACTCAATCAATTTAAAATTATTGCTACAAATAGCAAATGGCAAAAGTAACTTGTTACTTTTTATGTACCATATTTAACTTGATATATTTTATTTGTTAAATAATAAAATTGTTAATATTCAGTTTTGTTTTTTTTGTCCTTTTGAAATGGGAAAAACGAACTGTTAATCCATTTAATTAGATAAATAGAGGGTCTTTTACACTAAAAAGGACTATCAACTCATAGCATGTGCATGATTTAAAGATAAGATTACATTTTTTGTCTTCTTGGTCGGCTGTGGTCCACATGTTCTAGCCACTCATTCAGAGATTGGAATGTTTGTTGTATGACGTCTCTGAGCGACAATCATTTGTCTTTATGATGGTCAGCAGACCTGACATGTCCTCAGAATAGACCCTGGAACTGAGGGCATGTCGCGTGTGCACTTACTCTACTGGACAGATTTGTTTTAAATACCACAGAATCACATGGTCATACAAAAGTGTTCAAAATAATAGCAGTCCAATGTGACAAACCAGATTAATCCAGGTTTTTGGTTTGTGTTTGATTGCTAAAAAGCAAACAAGCTACCAGTATGTGCAATAGATTCTCAGAAAATCAACAAGACCCAGCATTTGTGATTTGCACACACCTCTTTCAACTAATTGGGCAATTAGTTGAAAGAGGTGTGTTAAAAAAAATAGCAGTGTGACCTTCTGAGGTCATCAATGTTGTGAAAAAAAAAAAAAACACAGGGGAATTGGGTGGCCCCTATTTAAGGATGGAGCCAGCACTTATTGAATATGAATTATTCTTTGAAAGCCTGAGGAAAATGTTCATTGTTCAGAAGAACAGTGTACTTTGATTAAAAAGTTGATTGGAGAGGGGAGAACTTATCATGAGGTGCAAATAATTATGGGCTGTTCAGCTAAAATGATCTCCACTGCTTTAAAATGGGGAGCAAAACCAGAGACACATGGAAGAAAACAGAAAACAACTATCAAAACAGATTGAAGAATAACCAGAATGGCAATCAGCTCCAGGATGATCAAAAACAGTCTGGAGTTACCTGCAAGTGCTGTGACAGAAGACTGTGTGAAGCTAATCTATTTACAAGAATCCTCTGCAAAGTCGCTCTATGAAAAAAGCCATGTACAGAAGAGGTTACAATTTGCCACATTTGATCTTTTTGGGTCCAAGTTCTGAAGACAGTTTGTGAGACAACCCCCAAACTCTGAATTCAAGCTACAGTCCACAGTGAAGACAGTGAAGCTGATGGTGAAGCATGATGGTGCCAGCATCATGATGTGCTTCGAGTGCCAAAAGCAAGTAGAAAGGCGCTATGAAAAATGTGATCATTTGTGACCATTTATATGGGCATGTTTCTCCTACTGTGGTGCTGGGCCTTTTTATGATCAAGTACCAGGGATCATGATCAGTTTGCACATGTCAATCGAGAACTTGTGGGGTGACATAAAAAACAAACAGGTTTATAAAAAATAGTTTTGAGTTTGAAAAGTCAATTGCAGACACTGCTATTTTTTCAAACACACCCCTTTCAACTAATTGCCCAATTGCACAGCCTTAAGAGTGTGCAAATCACAAATGCTGGGTCTTGTTGGTTTTCTGGGATTCTACTGCACCTACTGGTAGCTTGTTTGCCTTGTAGCAATAAAAATATACCAAAAAATCTGGATTAATCTGGTTAGTCACATTGGACTGCTATTATTTTGAACACTACTGTACATCTGATTTTGCACGACTACTTGTACTACTGTCATGTGGACTTCTATTGTTATTTATTTACCATTAAATTATCTAAATGCTTTTCAGCAGTCAATCTAAAACATTTCATACAGAGTACCACCTGCATGGCCATATATTCACATATTATATTGCACTAGGATACAGTAAGTTTGATTACGGCCTGTGCTTGCCGTGGCGTATGTTTAAGCTTCTGTAATGTCACAAGATTCATTTCCATCCAGTAATGCAGAGGTTTCCAAAGGGTCTTGGGACCTTCCAAGGATTCCAATCGTTTCAAGACAGAGGAAAGAAAAATACTGACACTATATACAATAAAATTCTTAATTTAAAACATAAAATAAAATAATGTAAATATGTGTTATCAAACCAGAAAACGCTGATTGATATTTTAATGGACACTAAAAACATTTTCATGTGAGTCCCAAATGTCTTGCTTGATCATTTTGGGGGTTGTAACCAAAAAAGTTTGGAAACCAATACAGTATCCATGTTTGAATGTGAAAATCTAGACTAAAACAGGTCCGAAACAGGACTTAAATGTACCTGAAGGATGATTAAACTATGCCCAAGTCAGCTAATATGAAGCTGCAACTGTATGCAAGATTGAAGAAAGGTACTGTGTGCAGTACAGAATACAGTACCACATTTACCATAGTTTCTGAAACACTGCGCTTCTGTTCACTATTAACTGGCAATTTATCTAACAGGGGCTCAGCAAAAAAAAACAAAAAACTAAAAATCTCAGTTTCCTGATGAAATCTCCACTTGCCACTGTATTATTTATAGTTACCTTCAGGACAAATGCACTCCGCAGTTTGTGTTATGAATCAGAGTCTTAAAAACAATTTATTGTGTTAATTCTTGTGGATTTTCCAGCACAATTAAAATAAACAAATATTATACCATTGTTGAAAAAAGGATTTGGCTCATTATGAAATAAAAAATAATCACAACTGAAAACTATACATTAACCTGTGTGACAATTTGAAGATAAGTGAATGATTGTGTCAGTTCCCAGTTGAACATTTCTGAAAAAGTTCCTCAAGCCGTCATCTGCTATGGATTGTTTTAGAATGGTTGGTTATTGGTTCACGGCAGGGGAAACAAAAACCCCTCCCCTCTAGAATAGTATAAATCTAGCCTGCTGTGTCTTAGGGTGAGAAGCAAAAGTTAAAAACGGCTTCAGAACACTTTTATAAATTTAAATGGTGCTTTTGGGTGCTTCATGAGCCCCTCAAGTTATATTGATAATTTAAGTGCAAACCAAAAGTATAATGAATCGTGGAGTTTAATCTATGGCAGTCGTTGGGCATTTCTGTAGTTATAGTGCAATGGTGGCATCTATCGGCAAATATTAAGTCTTGAAGGTTTAGGAATGGTATTTGGTATTTAGGAATGCACCATGTCACTCAATCACTTAAAATCAAATAACATTCTTTATGAACTCCAAATGCATCAAACTTAATGTTTTATAATGGAAAAATACACCTGTTTATTGCATGACTGAGAATCAGTTTGTTAGTCCTTTACTGAAATGTTTTTTGTCTATGCCAAATATGCATCTGGAGCCAATAGTGTCTGGTCCTATTGGAACAAACAATGAAAAATAGTTGATCATAATAATGTTTTTCGGTGTCTATATTGAGGTTTCAAATTCACTTCAATATTTAAAAGTTTTACTCCATAGTGTGACCCTTTAATTCGGTATCAACAGAATGAGTGTAAAATAGGTTGGGTCCATGTGACATCCTACTCTCTATTGTAAAGAGCTAAGAGTTTGACCTTTTCCTGTTCAAATGCACATGTTTAGACTTAGTTTATGGTCTATCTCTGCAAGTCCTGCCAAGTCTTGAAATTACAATGTCTTCTGTCAGCAAAGGTTGTGAATTTGTTTATACTCAATAATATAAAAAATCACATGCACAATGTTTGCCAGTTCAAAAAAGACACGAATAATATGACATGTTTGTGGGCCCAATCCCAACAAAAAATATAGAGATCAGTATTTGTGGATTTTCTCTTTGCACATTTCTTTCAAAGGCACCAGTCCTCCATCTAAATTCCAGAAATTGATCTGAATGAAATGGTGCTAAAGTCTAGAACATCATGAGCACAACCTATTCTTGGAGAAAAGAAATAACCATCTGTAGAGGTGGAGACAGCCTGAATTCCTTTAGTATCTCAGGTAAGGAAGTGAGTGATGTCAATATAACATCTTTGGTATTTTTGTTTAAAATTGATTAAAGTCAGAAACAAAACATCTGTATTTAGTATTGCGTTTGAGACAGTACCAAGAAAAGACATCCCAGTGCTCCTTTATTGTTGAAGGTGATGAGCAGTGGCCTGCAAAGCCCCTCCCCTGAAACTAGCAGAGTTTGAGGCACAGCTTCTAATCTTCCGTGATGCTGGATGTCACCAAAGGAGAGAGCACGGTTTACTTTTGAAAACATCTGCCCCCTTTTCCTGCTTCTTGGGTGATGCACATCGATTCAGACGGCAGCTGTGTTCCCATGTCTATGTCCAGCATATTGCAGCGCTCCATGAGTTCCTTAGAAATTGTATTGAGCGACCATCAAGGCACACTACATCAGATTTTCATATTTTCTAATTTAGACATGTGTGAGAAACCAGTCAGATCCTTAAATGTAGAAGTGACTGCTCTGCAAAGCCAAATGCAGCAATCTCAAAACTGCCTCCTCACTTCTGTCCCATGTTCATCAGCAGCTACAAAAAGACTGTGTCCACTCTAGTCTTGAAGCACAAGAGGCCTTCCATGGAGTCCAGTCAGAACCAGTGCTGTGTCACAGGCCAGAGGACTGTGGTCTGCTGTAGGGCCCGTTCACCTGAGGGCAACAGAGGCAGTCAAATAAGTTGTAATCAAGTGACATTACTTTGTATGGAGCACATAGTTTAATATTGATTTGATGGTCAGGTCAGGATGCTAAGATATAGGCTTTGTGAATGGAATGTTTCTAAGCAAGAAGAAGCTTCATACTTAAAAAAAAACAAAAAACAATTAAATATACAATTCGTACATGGTAGAAAAAATGCGGCTGTTGGATATTTAAACACAACATGTTAAAAACTGTAAACAGGATGTAAATAAGTCACTAGATGAGCCCTGAAGCACAAAGAAAACCTGATTTTTTTTTTTCTATGAGACACACTCAGCTCGATGTTTCTCTAAGTTTTCTGCTGTTAGTTTGTTGTTGTTGGATTTTAAAATATTATATCTTATATTTTATTTACATTAAAATGTGGTCAGAAGTTGTCTCTTTCACGCAGGATGTTAAGCAAAAGTATTTCAGTGCACAGAGTCTGTTGCCTTTCAACTAGGAGTAAGACAATATATCGAATTTGAGACATATCAAGATATTATGTGTAACGTTACGATACAGATAACTTTCATGTCGACATCAATATTTCCATGCATATTAATGAGGCTGCAGTGCTTTCAGTTAACAAAGGCCAATAATACAGGCAGGGCAGTAGAGGGCAGCACCAAACACAAATAAATAAACTTTTCATGACAGTATTTATGAATATAAATATAATTTGATTAATTTCTTTTGGAAACAGAGCTATAGTTTCTTGTGTATTTACATTTAAATGAATGACACCAGAGAATTGATCTGCCCATTTTTACAGATAGCCATTAAAAATATGGTGCATAAAGCTGCTTATAAAAAAAAAAATAAAAAAGCATACTCTTCTTTAAAAAATAGTGACATATTGTTATTATGTGTAATATATTGATTAGCAAAGTATCAGCATATCATGAGTTGTACATGTGTTATACATGTGACATGTATTGCATTGTATCGAATCGTGAAGTAGAGGTTCTACTTTCAACCAATGTTTTGACCTGGTTTAGGTTTCCCTCAATATTCACTGACATGAAAACATTTCACCAAAGTCAAGGTCAAACAAATATATACTGTATGACCAGAAAGTTGATTGCTGTCAGTTAACAGGGCTGTAAGAGGCTTAATAAGAAATAAAAAATAAAATAGTTTGTCAACCTTTTCTATGGATATCAATTTCATAAATAGTAAATTGCCCCTATTAAATCTCGAGAGTGTAGCACTGACAAACGATCATATCAAGTGACGTGCATAAGACATTGACCTTTAGATTATATTTTTAGATTGTTATTACAAGAGAATCAGATGTGCTGGCAACAATGGACTAAATCTGGGTTGGCACTTAAGTCAGAATTACAGGCGTGGACCTTCTCTTACATGTGCTCCTTTATCTACTGCCTGAAACACTGATCTCAAAGCTTCTTCCAGACAGAATCAAACCTAAAGTGATTCCTGTGAGACTCCTACCTCAAAACACAACAGAGTGAAAGGTTAGAGCCATTCGTTGTTCAATCAAAAGAGACACATTTTCAGATAGTTGGCGGACACACATTCGATACAAAACAAATCAACAGGAAATTAAGTCTTAAAGCAGCCAATAGCCAATAAACTGCTGTTAACTTTGACAATATATTTTAATTTACCTTTAGTCTTTTGAGAAATCTGTAGTTTAGTTTCAGTTATTTAAGTTACTAAAATGTAGTTAGTCCAAAAAAAATGTCAATTTTATACTTTATGATTAATTTAATCAGAACTCACTGCTTCATGGAGCTTCTCCTACATGAACAAATAATTTATTTTGGACAGGGAAAAATGTAACATTCCAATTTTAGTGTTATTTTGTTGTTGACAAATGTTAGTCTTCACGAACTATTTTTGATTTAGCTTTAGTATATTTTTTGTCAGAAAATATCACCAGTGAAGTTCAGCTTGAAATGCCCTCTGACAATGAAACTGTACAATTACTACTCCTTTGATATACAACACAAGCCAGAAATGTAAACTTGCAACTGTCATTTCACTAAAGAAGCACAAAATTAGCAAAAAGCAGTTTAGGGTTTATCACACAATCCATTGACTTACTAAAACAATAATAATTTTAAGAAACTGAAGGCACTCTTACTGAACAAATTTCGATTACTGTCCAGCCTGTGTAACTTTACACTTGACAGAACCTTTTTGTTGGCACAATATTTATTTGAATTTTTGTGTTTTTTATCTTCAGATATGATTCACTAACTTTGGACCTAATATGAACGTGCAATGTTTAGTATACTATCAAACACATACCACAAACTGTATTGGTTACTGATTATAAATATTCTGGCTCACTTCTACTCAAGTAATATGGATTTGAAAAAAAAACAGTACTAGTTCTTGTTTTCAATTGCTGGCTCTCTATGGACTTTTGATGCTAATTCCTGAACAAGTCCTCTGAGAAATTGGATGACATTTGTTTGTATTTGCTGTAAGCGATTAGGAAAGGCATTTGAGGTCATATTTTCATGTGTGAGCTTCCAGTAAATCTAAACAACATATCAACATATCAGATTTACTGTTTCTGCCCAAAGCAATCACAAATCTTACACAATTACACACAATTACATCTTATTGATTTGTATTTTTTCCTTATTCCCTCGAGGGTTCACTTCCTATTTGGGAAATGTATTCTCTATATTTGATACATCCTCTCCTCAACCTTCCTACTGTGAGGTGAGAGTACCTCCTGTGTTTCTTGTATATTTTGAATACTAATTAATATACAAATGATTAAAAATATAATATATATTTCATTATTATACGCACTGGTGTTACATTTGTAATGACGTTTTTTTTACTGTGAACTTTTTGAGCAATGATCTATATTGAACCTGTCATGAAGAAACACACATCACTAAAACAACTACTCTAATTTGCTTCTACAAAGAAATATCAACAAGGCATTCAGTCAACTCAAAAAATACATAGTAAGTCAATACTTTGCACTAGTAGCAACATGTAAAAAACATCTTTGATTGAGCACATGGTTATTGCTGACACATCCAGGTAATGGAATATTGATATACCACAGCTGTTGGGCAGAAGCAACTATCTCGCATACGTTTCATAGCTGAGACAGACTTTTCAAAGGGTTGGTGAGAGCGCTTACCCTCGCGTCATACTCAAGGACAAACGGAGGGATGTCGATCTGCTCTGGTCTGATGCAGGTGAAGAGCTGTTGCAAGTTGTCAAGGTAACGCACCTTTTCCTTGATCCCAGAGACACTGAAAGTGGTGAAAAACCAAGTGGACACCTGCGTGTGGAAACAATAAGGTCGTTACAAAGCACACAAATCAAACAGGACGAGACAGCAGTGTGGGATTGTGATGTCATATCACAAACCATTATGGGTTTTGCAGCAGACTTTTTTCCATTTTAAAAGGTAAAATATTGAAGTTGAAGTATACAATATCAAAAATAAACAAAAAAACTTTACCTTGGAGCGAAATGTTGGATGCACAAAATAGAACGCCTTAAGATTCTTCTTATACCTGCAAAACAAAACAAAAAGTACAACATAAAATATTTCAATAGTGTCAATTTAACTGACCTGAACCTAAAAAAAAACAGATATTAGATTTTTGACGACTATAATGCTGTGGATATCAACAAAAACATGGAAAGGTCGAGGTGATCTAGGAAGAATTTCTTGTGTATGAATGATTTAATTTGGACATGTGCTGTATGTGACATCCTGTAAGACGCCCTGTGAGAAATATTGTTACATTTGACATCTTGTTTACAACAAATTATAAGATCTGTCCCAATATAGTCTCTTACTGTCACCAGTACTTTGTCATTGATAATTTTACAACTTTAGTTTCATCAGTGACTTCATTTTGAGATCGCTGGTGATAAAGTGATACTTTATTCTGTCATTCTACTTGTTTGTAGCCCTGTGTGCAGCTACCTCTTACTCAGTCGCCATTTTATTATCAGCTGGTCAAAGACATCATGCTCCTCCTGCTGGCTGCAGTGGAAAAAACACATTAACAAACTAACTTTCATTTTCAATTTACAACTTGTCCAGCAGCATCCACATGGCCTGACAAACACACTTTGAGCAAAGCGGCTCAGAAGCAAAACAATGTTGGATGGGCTTTAAAAATGTGGAGGAAAAAAAACAAAACCAGAAAAACTATCAAAACATCTTTAGCCAGGTTTGAGCATGACTACCTTTAGACTGATGGGTGTTTCCAGATCACCTAGAGCAGGGGTAGGCAATGTCAGGCCCGGGGGCCAAACCTGGCCCTCAGGCAGATATTTTCTGGCCCCCAAGATGATTTCAAGAACTATACAGTGGGGTGCGAAAGTTAACCCAACCCTGTTAATTTTCATGATTTTCTTCATTGGTTCTTAGGATAAAAAAATGAGTTAAATATATCACATAGGAGACAAACACAGTGATATTTGAGAAGTGAAACGAAGTTTATAGGATTTACAGAAAGT